>PVIW01001370.1:51333-307844 GCA_004026585.1 Noctilio leporinus | reverse complement strand
CATCTTGAGTTTATTTTGGTGTATGGTGTAAGTTGGTGGTCTAGTTTTATCTTTTTGCATGTTGCTGTCCAGTTCTCCCAACACCATTTGTTGAAGAGACTGTTTTTACTCCATTGGATGTTCCTTCCCCCTTTGTCAAATATTAGTTGACCATAGAGTCCTGGGTTAATTTCTGGGCTCTCTATTCTATTCCATTGATATATATGTCTATTCTTAGGCCAGTACCATGCTGTTTTGATGACAGTAGCCTTATAGTATTGTTTGAAGTCCGGTATTGTGATTCCTCCTACCTTGTTCTTCTTTCTCAAGATTGTGGTGGCTATTCGTGGGTGTTTTTGTCTCCATATAAGTTTTTGAAGTATTTTGAAAACTTATTCTTAAGGGATAGGGTTGAAACAAAAATAATTTGAACTATAAACTTTGTTCATCTTAAACCTACATATACCTGCAAATACTTATGTATTCTTCTAAACAGAAATTGCGTAGTAATAGTAAAGAACCAGAATTGGTCTTCAGTGTAAATATTGGGAAGAGAAAGAATGACTTGGAAACAATTACATAAAGAACGTATATCTTTATATGAATTATTATTTATTTATTTTTAAGATTTTATTTTTTTTATTTATGGAGAGAGGAGAAGGGAAGGAGAAAGATAGGAAGGATAGAGGGAGACAGAGAAAGAAAGAGATGGTTGCCTTTCACCTGGCTCCAGCTACTGACCTGGCTGGATACCTGGCTTGCAACCCAGCCACATGCCCCGGCTGGGAATTGAACCAGCAACCTTTGGGCTCGGAGGCCAGCACCATTCCACTGAGCAACTAGCCAGAGCAGACGAATTACTGAAAGAAGCAAAGCTGGTCTTTTGGAAATAAAACAGTGTTTCTCTATGTTCTCAAAAAATATAATCATATATAATAACTTAAAAATATCTGAAACAAGATTCTAAAAAATATAAAAAGGGAAGATGAAACAAAGTTGGAGTTTAATGCAGATACAAAATGTTGAAGAAATAAATATCTGCTTTCATCTTATGAACACGTATCTTGAATATAAATCTGTTTTTGTGTTTATTCCTAATTTTCTAGTTTACAAAATGTTAGAGAACAAGAGGGACAGAGGGAGAGGTGATGGGGTTTTTGAAAGATGACAGTTGAGCTATGAGATAAGAATTTATTAAATGCACAATTTATAAAATCATAAACATCAACTTGAAATAAAAATTTCAGAATCTGAAAAGACATGAATATTACACCATACAGAGGCTTCATTAGTTTTAAATTCTATTTCTGTGCTCACTGATACACATCTCCACCTGAAATGTCAAATACTTTGGGAGAGTAGGCAGTGACTTGTAGTAAGAACTTAATGAATGTTTGATGATGAAGAGTGGATAATAAACACCATACGGTATGCCTACATTTGTGTTGATTAATGGAAACCAAGTTAGAGAGTCCTGAATCCATAAATATTTTAAGTAAAATATTTTATTGATAGAACTTAATTCAACCTTTCTGTGACATTATTAGTACAGAAAGCAAATCTGTATTCCTTTTTGTATTTGAATCATCATAGGGAAAGGTTGTGGATACATTTATGTGTTTTACATGTAGCCATCAAAGGGCTATAACCAAGCAGATACATGGTCACCGGGTCAGTCTTTGAAAACGGACTATATTTACATTCAGAAGTAGTACATATCAACCTGGCTGGGGTGGCTCAGTGGACTGGCAGCAGTCTGCCAACCCAAAGGTTGCTGGTTCAAACCATGTTGCAAGCCAGGTCTTTAGCCAGGACCCCAGCTGGGGGCATGTGAAAGACAACCATACATTGATGCTTGTCTCACTTTCTTCCTCCTGCCCTGCCCTTCTCTCTGAAAATAATTACCAAAATCATTAAATAAAGAAGTTGCACATATCAGATTGACAAGAAATGTAAACATGGTGAAACTGTGAACTGAAGACCTAGAAAATGATATTGAATTTGATATTCATTATTACACCTAAAAATCAAGGAGTGTATGACTGTAGAACCATATAGTATTTACTAAAGAAAGTAAATCATAGATGCTGAAGTCAGAAAACTTTGCCTCTGGGGTAGTCTTAGCCACATAATTGTAATATTTTGATATTTAGGGCAAATTATTTTACTTATTGGACATTTTATTTCTGGCTGTCAATTGATGGTTCTAATGTCAACTATTTCAATGTTTATGAAAGTGTTTTATAAACTATCTACATAGTATATACTATATATCACAAATTCTAAGAAACACATTACGTTTCATATATTTAATAATTCTGAAACTGAGTTGTGTATTTCAAGTGTTAGGTTTTCAGTGAAATTAACAACTCTTTTTATTTACATTTACATTTACAAATGGAAAATGATGGAGAGGGTCAAAGGTAGAAAGGAGAAAATAAAACCTTCTGAATGCAGTAAAGTTAAAAGGCAAGCTAGAAGCTGTATAGCAATATTTCTGCATAACAGGTTCAATGTTAATTTGCTAAATGTAAAGATCAATCATAAATAATGAAAAGGTAAGATTTAAAAAATTAAGAAACATCCTTTTCCTATGCTTTCTTTATGATTCTGATAATTGACTTAGAACTAAAATAAATGATTTGATGAGTTGTTCTGGAAATAAATCCATTTTCAGTAGGATTTTGTTGTACTGTGACATCTACTGACAAAACAAGAACAAAAATTTTTGACTTCCTTGAAAAGAGGCTGCACACAGCAGCTATGGTCCATTTTAGGTCTAAAAATTGTTTTAAAATTTTTATTCATTGTGTTTAGAGTGAAGGGCAGGGAGGGAGGAAGAAAAGGAGAGGAACAATTAATGTTTGGTTGCCTTTTACCTGCCTCCACCTACAGACCTGGCTTGCAACCTGGTTATGTGCCCTGGCTGGGAATCAAACCAGGGACCTTTGGGTTTGCAGGCAGGCACCTACCCACTGAGCCACCAGCCAGGGCCTAAGATTGTTTTAAATTAACAAGATGCAACTTACAGTGCTGGGATAGAGGCTAACAGACATATCATCAACTTCAAAATATGTCTTTTAGAACACTCATGAGGTCACCTCTATTCCATCCAAGCTAAATGGGTAAAGGATACAGAGAAGCACCGTGTGGGACACATATATGGGCCAGTCCATTTTGGGTTATATTCACATGGCAATATTTTTTCACGTGGACTCATAAAACTGCAAATTGGTCTAGGAATGATAGCTTATAGATAAGCAATTGCTTCTCAGAATGACCCCTCACAGGGAAGGAGGATAACATAAGTAGGACAGCTCATCTGTGCCGTAACTCTGAGATTCAGATATCTTGCTAATGACTTAGGCAGCTCCTCCTAAAAGGTGCCATCCCTAACTTTCCTTTCTATTTTAGATGCAGCTTGTTTTTATCTCTTTTGAAATATATACCTGTTTCCTTTGCTGCAGTTATCATTTTTCTTTTAGTCAACTTAATCACTTACTTACGTTCTTCAATTTCCACCCATGGCTACAAATAGCATGTGTTTTTTTCCCTCTGACCTATCTCTACACTTACAGTACTAAGAGTCAATAGATATTTGCTAAATGACAAAAATCAAATGCCAATTACAGGATTAGTCTAGAAACTTCCACATGCTCTTTTTATTTAGCTTAGTTTTTTTTTTTGTTGTTGTTGTTGTTGTTGCTATACTTTTACTTGAGATAGTTGTAATTAAGATGTAGTTTCCAGAAGTAATACTGAGAGACTCTTGCATACCCTTTTATCCAGTTCCCCAACTGGTAGCATTGTGAAAAATTGTATTGCATGGATAGTCATTACAACAAATATTATAATAGGGATACTATTATTGCTACTGCACCATGAGAAAGCTCTCCTATTTTGCTCTTCTATAGATACTTGTGTCTCTCTATCTCTTACCCCTTTTTTAGACACTGGCAACCAACCACTACTCTCTTCTCCCTCTCTACAGTTGCATCATTTCAAGGGTGTTCTGTAAATGGAATGCAGAGTGCAGCCTTTTGGTTTTTCTTCACTCAGCATAATTCTCTGAAGATTCGTTCAGGTTGTTGCATATATCAGTAGTGTGTTTCTTTTCATTACATAGTAATATTTAAAAAGTTCAGCATATAGCTATGCTGTAGGATTTAGATTTTTATCCTATATTCTACCTGAAAAGAAAAGAGTTACTTGGGGTCCTCACAAGCCTAAACTGCTTTACTCTCAAAAACTCTTTCCCTGTTAAAAACAAAGGGTTTAGTTCAAGACAAGTTTCCATGCTCCAAGCTGGTAGTATTTGGTAATGTTTTGTTTCTTTCTGCGTCTTAGGCACAATTTGTTCAGCAGGCAATTATCGATTTGGCTTTCAGACCAGTAGGAGGCATCATTATGTCGTCCTGAATTAGAACTCAGCCATATGCAAGGAGGAATCGTATCTTAGCATTACCAACATGAAGCTGCTGTGATGGGTTTAAATTTTCTCTCTAGAGCTCAATACAACAAGCTTAATAGGTGACACAACAAGTATTTTATATGCAAAAGCCGGGAGGGTTTTATTCAGTGAAGTTAAATATAGTAAACACATTGTGACATCACCAATTATAATGCCACACCAGACGTAGGTTTAGCATTGTGGTTTTGTGCTAGTTTTTTCTAGTTCCTTTTGTACTAAAAGAGTTCATTTAGTTAAAAATTATCACAGAAGTGCTTGAAATTTTTAAAACCAACATGGAAATGCTGATGAAACAAAGAAACAGTGATGCTTTAAACAATATGTTTCTGAAGTAACAGGTACACATTACCACACATAAAAAATCATTTCATACTTTTATATCACCACCCTTGAAGCTGGAAGGAACTTTATAATCTAAATTATAAATCATGGAGAAAAACCTAATTTTAAATAATATCAAAGGTCTAATAAAGATTCCTTTAAAAAGTCAAGGTTACATTAAGTAATTTTTGTGAAAATGAGATTGAAGTATTTAACATCATATTTAAATGCTGATTTAAATTATACATTCCTTATTTAATTATGGTCATTGATAACTCACTTAAGAAATTATAAGCCATGTTTTAAAATTTATGTACTATTTAATGTGCTTAAATATTACTGTAATGAATTATATTTATTAACATATTCAATGTGGAATAATTTAGGCTGTGCAAACATTTGAATCTGTAAAAACAAGTTACAGATTGATTGCATTGTGGAATACTTGAAAGACAAAAACACATCATTGTCATTTTACAAATACCAAAAATGGCAAAAATGTAGTTTGCCATTAACTGTAACAGATTAAATGAGAATGTCTTGCTTTGGTATTTACCTTTTATCTGTGAAACAAATGATCTTCAAACTATTGACTCTTAGACTATTTTTAACTAAGAAAAAAAATTGTGTGATTACTCTACCTAATACACACTTATATGTCCGGATGTTTTAACTCTTTTAAGTAACACAGTTCTGAAGACACAGAATTCCCCACCCAACCCTACCCCCTAAAAATGCAGCCTTAACACATGCCTGAAAAATGCTTTTAGAGCCACCAGAGTAAATTATTAACAGTCTAATGAATTGATTGGTAAATAGATTTCTTTTTAGTAATTTAATTATTTAGCCAAGTAAGAAAACAAACTATCAAAGCAGACTACTCACATTAAATTCAATTTTTATAATTTACTAGCTTTGTGAATTAAGTTGAAGAAATTATGTTATTGTCCTGGGGCCCTGTTTTGTTGTTTGAATTGTTGTTTTAATATATAAAATGTGCATGATAATATTTAGCTCTTGCAGTGGGTTTCTCAGATAATAAGATAATTTATGTAAATTAAGCTTAGTATAAGATAATATACCTGGTAATACCTAACTCATGTTAATTAATTTATTAACATTTTATATAATTGCAGCATGATCTATACTGATCTTTAGATAATCAGTTAAAACTCAGGCTAAAGGTCATCTAACAATATTTTTTTGTATTATGGAGACTACATTTTGAGTGAATTTAGATTCACAGCAAAATTAAAAGGAAGGTATAGAGATATTTCAGAAATCTCTTATCCCTATGCCCAGGACTTCCTTGTTATCCGCATCCCCACTAGAGCAGTTGGCTCTTCCAGTTCATGAACCTGCACTGATACATCGTTATTGCCCAAGCCCACAGTTTACGTTAGGGTTCACTCTTGGTGCTGTGCATTGTATGGGTTTGAATAAATGTGTAATTATATGTATGCATCATTATGAAAAATAATGCAACATGTTATGAATAAATGGAAAATAAAAATAGAATTCTTTTAAAAAGATTGTATGTTTTTAAAATGACAGGCAAGGGAAAGAATGGAATGGAAGTCAAGAGAGTGGAAACAGAAAACACAAAATAAAATATTGGGCCTAAATCCAACCACATGACTTCTTAGATTAAATGTTGATAGAATAGTTATATAATTCCGTATTCAATGGAAATCACAGGCCCCCCCCTTTGTCACCTTCCAGTGTCTCTCTACACAAAAGTAATATTTTCCTGGCATCCAATAGCATTTATGTATTTTTGTCTGTACTAAATCTTCATATGCTTGGCATCTCACAATACGTGCATTTTTGCGTCTAATTTATTTCACTTAACATTTTGCTTGTTACATGGATCCATGTTGTTGTTGGAACTTACCATCCATTTTTATTGCTGTATAATAATCCACTTTATGAACAAACCAATTTAACTTTTTGTCTGCAAAGAAGGTGTTTTTCAGGTGCTTCATGTGTTTTTTCAAAACTTAATATTTACTGATTACTTTAGCCATTCTGTAGTGGTACTTTATTGCAGCTTTATTTTGCATCTTTCTGCAGGCTTTAAAGATGAGAACATATGTTTTTATTCATGTTGATACCTAGTTAACTCAATACGATTTATTACTAAGATAATTATCATTACATTGAAGTGTCATTTTTGTCATAAAGAGAATATATGTAGTTCAATTATGAATCTTCTATATACATTTATTGATTTAATTTTACCACCCTTATATTAGTAACATTGGTCAATACTATTAGCGTAACTTTAAAATTGGGCCTGATACCTAATTATTAAATGAGTTATTAAATTTCATTCTAATCTATTCAGTTTTTCTTTCTTGCACTGTCATAGAAACAACATGTATGGTCATATACATATAAAACACATACTGAAGAATTTTATTTGGACTTCTCAAAATTTATAGGTAATTTCAGGGAGGGGAATAATATTCCTATATTAGTGATCATATGTCTGCCTCTTTTATTTTGTTCTTTCAAAAAATTCTTTACATACTTTTTTTATATTTTGTATATAGAGATCAAGTTATCATTGTTAGACGTATTCCTACATATGAGATAGCTTTAATGCTATTACAAGTAATATTCTTTTTAAATGTTTTTTTTCTTTGAAATCATGATAAGTATTATTTCTTATTATCAGGAAGAATCTCTTCATTATTTAAGCAGTAAGTTTATGTTTTCTATAGATGGTTATAAATATGTTATTATACTAATGATGTATTATCATTTTTCCTGGTTTGTCAATTAAAGAATTTCTCAAATATATTTTTTGAATTCTATCAAAATATCTAATCAGTTTACTCTTTTTACTAATTGTTGAATCACAAAGATTAATTTTCTCATATTAAACTACTTGTACAATGCAATACACTTAGACATGATTCATTATCATTTTTATGTCAATGGAATCAATTTTTATACTTCATATATAATACAATTTTCCTTCTGTATTATGAGAAATATTGTTCTGTAATTTATTACTTTTATAATCTTTGTAATACATCATTTTTTATTTGGTTGGATTTCTCTCCCTAAAAATCAACATTATTACACAAAAAGTTTCATTAACTTAATAGCAGGCAAAAAACTTGACACTTTATATAAAAATGTTGTATATAAATAGACAATAAGAATCTGAAGATGCACTGAACATAATTTTTATCATAGAATTGCAAATGAAACATCACTAAGATAACTAGCATGTTGTATTCAGTGAATCTAGATTGCTAAGTGACCAGACAGAAAAGTGGTTAAAAGTCTAGTTTTATCCTTCTATCTAGAGCTTTCCATCTTATTGGGTGTTTTCAAGCCCAGCCTGCAGGGATGATTCTATTTAACAATAAATTCCTTGAGGACTCCAGCATCACTACCTTGTTTTCTAGAGGTTTGTAATTAACTCTCTAATTTTCAGTTAGCTCAGTATTCCCAATAGATGAGCAAACTAATGATGAACCTAAGCCTCTAGCCAAGCTGCCAGGCCAGATTCATGGCTCCAGGACAGCTGTTGATTCTCAGTAGTCCTTTAAAAGCTTCTTGCCTTTTTGGAAATTTTTGCATCTTAAACAATGTCATTTCTGAAACTCTCTGGTGATGCCTTTGTGAATATGTTTATTATTTAACAGGAGCTTTGATCTGCCAGGCAATATCTGATTCTACTAAGTGCTATCTAGAGTCACCATTCCTTCACAGTATATATTCACTATAAAAATCATTTTTAGTTTGATAAAATGAGAAAGTTAAAAAATGTTAATGTCTGCTCTTTATCTGACCCCATGTCAAGCAATTGGGATGCAATAACAGTACTAAGAGATGATATTCTGATCTTTATAAACTTTTTATTATGAAAGACATAGATGTAACCAAGTTGATCACAAAACATAATGTTTCATAAAAATAAAAGTAAATATTTAGACCTAGAAAGTATTTTTTCACATTCAGTAGGAATATATATAGTATTTTGTTAACCAAGTTGTACCTCATTTATCACATTTTATTTTTTCCCAGAGAAAAGCTCAGATATAAGAATTTTAATATCTAAATGATTTTTGTAGAAGGAGTAGATATTCTTCAAGAATTGTCTTCTGCTAATATTGATGACTGCACAAATTAACCCAGTCAGGAACATTTAAATAGTTTTTATATATTTCTAGTATATACTGTGGTTATGTCTCCTGTGAAAAACTATCTTTTCTTTCTTTTTTTCTTTAGTAAGTATTGTAAGAAGTAGATGTCATTACCCAGTTATTAGTAGTTGACCCAACAGCTAAGAAGTAAGAAAATTTAAGGCTTTTGAACCCTACAGAGCAATTTACATCCTGGCACATAGGGAATTAACCATAAAGCTCTTACTAGTTTTAATAAATATATGTGTGCAATCTGAAATTTCCATATTGAATCAGCACAAAGTTAGGTAGCATAGGTGTTTAATTGGTAATGGATCTCATACCAGATCTGAATAGATTAAATGATCACAAAATAAAAAAAAACTTCCATTTGTAAAGATAGAAGGCCTGGAAAACAATATTGTTACATTAAGTGGGAATAATTTAATCAAACTTAAATCTAGCAAAAATTTAGCTTTACTAAATTAATTTAGGTGTAGGTATGTGTTTCATATGCTTAGCAGCAATATATTAAAATATTTAAAATATGTCAGTATTTTTATTGTGATTCAGTTTTCTGTTATCAATTTACTCAAATATATTCAGAACAAAACTCATTTTTGAAATCTAAGCACTAATAAATTGTTCATTATTTTGTCTGTAGTAGGATGTTCCCCAATATACTAGTTAATGTTAAATGGGTGAAATAATTTTTGATTTTTATCTTGTTGAAGTGAGATAGCAACTCCCTCCTCCTATAATGTAGCCCAGTGTGGTGGTAAGAACAGCATTGGACCTATCTAGTGTGCCTTTTGCTAGTTAGATTTATCTAAATGTTTACTGATTTTGTATACAAGATTTGTATTTCAAGACATATAGTGGACTCCTGAAAGCGTGGATAGTACTGAACTCTATGTATACTATTTTTCTATACATGCATACATACCTATTGAAAAGTTTAATTTCTAAAAAAAAAATGTAAACATAACTTACCAAAACAATAAAACATTAACAACAGTAATAAAATAGAATGATCATGATCTTATGCTATAATAAATGGTAAATTAAGTGGTGTCTCTTTCTCTCTTCCCTCAAATATATAACATTTGTATTTTTAGTCCATGATTGACCACAGGTAACAAACACCATAGAAAACAAAACACAGGTAATAGGGGAAGATTGTTAATGGAATTTATTTATAAGTTTCATTTATGGATTATTCATTATTTTTGTGTAGAAATAAAACTGATTGTTTGCATGTTTACCTACCCTGAAAGTTTCCTACGACTTGACTGAAGTTGTTTATTAGATCTAGTAGTTACCTTGTGGATTCCTTGAGGTTTCTATATGAAGAATCATGTAATTTCTGAATAGTGGTAGTAATACTTCTCTTCCTAATTGAATACCGTTTATCTTTTTTCTCTTATTTCATTGCTCTACCCAGGACTTCCGTTGACTAGCAGTGGTAAAAGTCTTATTCTTGATCTCAGAGGAAAAGCTTCAGACTTTTGCCATTGAGTATGATGTTTGCTGTGGTTTTGTTCCTAAATACCCTTTACTATGCTAAACAAGCTTTTTTCTATTCCAGTTTTCTTACTTTATTTTTAAGTTTCTTGAGCATTTAATATACTAACTTGCCTTGTGACAAATCTGTGGTTAACAAAGCTCTCTAATTTATTGGATCCTTCTTTTTAAAAATTAAATTATAGTTGGCATACAACATCATATTAGTTCAGATATGTAATATCTGAGCAACAAAGTGACTCAACACCTAGACATCTTATAAAGTGCTCACCACAATAAGTCTAGTAACCATCTATTACCATACAATGTTATTAAAATATTCACTGCATATCCTATGCTGTACATTATGTGCTCATGACTTATTTTGTAACTAGAAGATTATACCTCTTAATCTCCTTCTCTCTTTTTACCAACTCTGTTTTATTGTTTTGTTTTATTTGTTTTGTTTTCTTATATTCCAAATACAAGTGCAATTATATGGTATTTGTTTTATTCTTTGTGAGTTAATTCACTGAGCATAATCCCCTTTGGTCTATCCATATTGTTACAAATAGGAAGATTTTATTCTTTTTCATGACTGAATATGGGGTTAGATTCCTGAGAGCCCCTGGCCAAAATATTGTTGCCATCCCATCAGCACATAAGTTGTTTTGTGTATGTTTCTTGTTAAAGAAATCATTATGCATTGCTGACTCAGTATCTTTGAGTCCACCATCAGCAACATTATAGCTTATGTCCAGTAAAGCAGATTTAATGCATTTAGTTGGTCTGTAAGGCACATCACAGAATTTTTATCCACTTGTTTATTGATGGGCAGTTGGGTTGCTTCCACATCTTGGCTATTGTAAATAACACTGCAATGAAATGGAGGTACATATAATCCTTTGAATTAGTGTTTTGGGTTTATTTTAATATATATCCACAAATGGAATCAACTGGGTCATAAAGCAGTTCAATTTTTCATGTTTTGAGGAAACTCTATACTGTTTTCTTTTTTGTAAAGCTTTTATTTATTATTTTTAGAGAGAGGGGAAGGAAGAGAGACAGAGAGGGAGAGAGACATCAATGGATGGTTGCCTTTCACCTGCCTCTGGCAACAGAACTGGCTGGAGACCCGGCTTGCAACCTGGTTATGTTCCCTGGCTGGGGAATTGAACCAGCAACCTTTGGGTTTGCAGGCTGGCACCTTATCCACTGTGCTACCAGCCAGGGTATATTGTTTTCTATAGGACTTGCACCCCTCTGCATTCCCACCAACAGTGCACTAAGATTCCTTTTTACTTTACATTTTCTCCAATACATGTATGAAGATATATATAGGGAATATAGTTAATGATATTGGAATAACTGTCTGCAGTGCCAAGTGGTACTTGAATTACCAGACAGAACACTTTGTAACCTATATGATTGGCTATCTGCTGTGCTCTACACCTGAAAATAATACAAAATACTGTTGAATCTAATCTGTGATTGAAGAATAGGAAAGAAATTACTGTTACATAGCAAATGCTCTATAATGTTTGTTGAATTGAAGTGACCATGAAATTGATAAGTTCTCCTTTCACACTGACAACCGAACAGCTTCCACAAACATGCTGGTGATGATAAGTAGTGATTTTCTTCACATTCTTAATACTGAATTGTCACAGATGAAAAGGTGGCTAAAATGAACTTTCATGTATCTATGCAAAATGTAGTTTTAAAGTGTTTTTTAGGATGTATATTTAAGTATATTTTATCGATTATACTGTTACAGTTGTCCCAATTTCTTTCCCCTTTCCTCCCCTCCATCCAGGATCCCACTGCCCTCTCATAATCCCACTCCCCTTAGTGCATGCCCATGGGTCATACATGCAAGTTCCCTGATTTCACACTTTCCTATATTATTCTTTTTAAAAAAATATTTTATTTATTATTTTTAGAGAGAAGGGAGGGAGAGAGGCAGAGAAGGAGAGAAACATCAATGTATGGCTATCTTTCACCTGCTTCCAGCTATAGACCTGGCTGTAGATCTGGTTTGCAATCTGGTTATGTGCTCTGGCTGGGAATCAAACCAGCAACCTTTAGGTTTGCAGGCTGGCACCTGTCCACTGTACCACCAGCCAGGGCCTCCTACATTGTTCTTAACTTCCCCTGTCTATCTTGTACCTACCAATTATGTTTGCTAATTTCTGCACCATTTCTCAATTTCTCCCTTTTCCCCTCCCAGCTAATAATGTTCCCAATGATTGCCATACCCATCATTCTGGTCCTATTCTGGTTATTTGTTTATAGTTTTTATTTTTATGTTTTTAGTTTTTGTTGTTGATAGTTGTGAGATTGTTGTCATTTTAATGTTCATAGTTTTGATCCTCTGTTTCATAACAAAGCCCCTTTAACATTTCATATAATAATGGCTTGGTGATGATGAACTCCTTTAGCTTTACCTTATATGGGAAGTACTTTATCTGCCCTTCCATTCTAAATGATGGCTTTGCTGGGTAGAATAATCTTGGTTGTAGGTCCTTGCTTTTCATCACTCTGAATATTTCTTGCCAGTCCCTTCTTTTCTGCAAAGTTTCTTTCAAGAAATTAGCTGACAGTCTTATAGGAACCCCTTTATAGATATCTCTCTTCTCTTGCTGCTTTTAAGATCCTCTCTTTAACCTTTAGCATTTTAATTATGATATGTCTTGATGTGGTTCTCTTTGGGTTTACCTTGTTTGGGACTATCTGTGCTTCCTGGACTTGCATGTCTATTACCTTTGCTAAATTTGGGAATTTATCCCTTCATTATTTTCTCACACAAGTTTTCAACTTCTTGCTCTCCCTCTTCTTCTTCTGGCACCCCTATGATTTGGATGTTGAGACACTCAAAGTCATCCCAGAGGTTTCTAAGCCTCTCCTCATTTTTTAAAATTCTTGTTTCATCATTCTGTACTGGTTAACTGTTTATTTCTTCTTTATGTTCCAAATTATTGATTTGAACCCCAGTTTTCTTCCCTTCACTATTGGTTTTATGTGGGGTTTCCTTTGCTTCATTTAGTGTAGCCTTCACTTCTTTCCTTCTGCATTTGCCGTACTGAAGCATATGTCATCTGTAAACATCTTCATCACCAGAGTTTTGACTCTGCATCTGTTAGGTTGGCTATCTCCTCATCATTTAGTTCTTCTTGTGGAACCTTGATCTGTTTCCCTTTTTGGGCCATAGCTCTCTGTCTTCTCAACTTGTCCAGCTCTAGGGTTTGCCTCTGTGTCTTAGGTGGAACTGTTGCACCTGTCTGGATGAGTATTTCTTCTCTATATCTTTGTTTTTTGGACTTTTATACAGTTTGGTTTTCTGGAATGTATGGTTTTCCTTCTCTAATTTTGAAGTAATTGTATTCCTTCTTACTTGTAGAGAGAGATGCAGCATGTCTACCTATACCTTGGCCATCTTGGCCAGAAGTCAGAACATATAATTTTTAATATTATACTAATTTTAATTAGTTGGAAATATACCAGGTAAAAGTATTTTTAAATTTTGTCTTAGCAATAGATTCAGAACTTAACATTTTAATTTTTCCAAGTCTCACATGAATTATTTCACTTCTTTTTTTCTGACATTGATTTGCATGTCTACATTACACTTTTACATTTTGCTACATAGGGGAATTCTTAAGCATGAAGTTAGATGTAATACAAAAATGTATGAGAGCCCACAAGGATATTTTTTATTAGATGATGAGACTGATGTCCAGTTTTAAAGCAGAACCAACCTTCCCCTTGCTATCAAAGGAGATAATAATTGCTCTAGTAATAAATGGCTAGCAATTTTATTACATTGAAATAAGAAGAGAAGAAAGGAAATGCAGTAGCCTCTACATGAGAGGCCTTTAGTATGGACAGAGTATTTTTGTAAGGTGAAGATAAACTTTGAAAAACAAAACAAAAGGTAAAAAAGAGTGGATGGAAGGTGATGAGAGATTCTGACATCAGAAATAGAAGAAAATAGAACTCAAATAAGTGACCAAAAGCAAACTCAAGTTTCACTTATGATAAATTCTAAGAAAGTGTGAAGTGTTTATTTAGATCGAAAGTGTAAAGTCCTTTCCATTTTCTCCTTTCAAAATCCTGCCAAATATTTTATAGCTTATGATACCAATGTAGGTATAGTTGCATGTTTTATTTTACCATGTCTTCTTAGATAAATTTGAAAATCTCAAACTATGAAAAACCATAACTGTTCAGAGTTACACATTATATATTATTGTCAGAGGTGAATTGTCAGTGCAACTGTATCTCTTATATGAAGAAAGTTACACAATATACATGGTGGCATATTAATGTCATTTTTATATATGATGGACTATCTTATATATCTATATTGTATGCTCCTATCATAGGTTTGTAAGGTAGAAGATGATAATCATATATAGATAAAATATATAATTATTTTAATTAATATAACATAACTGGCCTGCATGTGAAATTCTAGAATTTTATTGACTTAGTGTACATTACAATAAAGTAAACTAATTGATATCTTTGTAAACCTTAATTAACATGTACCTATTTTCTTTCCATAACAGTAGTATTTGAATTAGGTGGCATTATCTGTAATTACCTAGCTTGAAAACTGTCCCACAGGAATGATTCAGAAAGGTGTGCTGAATGTTAATCATAAATGAATATAATATAGTTAATGTGTTTAACCAGGCATTGAAAATATTAAAGTTATATTTTAAAATATTTAAAATGAAGGACTTCATATAATTACATATTTAGGGATGGGGATTATGACAAATTTTAATCTATTTAATGTGTTGGTCACAATTTGAAAATGGAGGATACTAAGGTTAAATAATATAAGGCAGTGATTATTTAACTAGATATTACTGGTTGTGAAAAAAGTTTAGCTTCTATAGTTTATCGAGTTCCATCTCCTTTGAAAATGGGTATTTTACATTAGGTATAAAAATATTCAGATAATTCAGGAGCATAGTGATGTAAGGGAAATTAGGTTACTGTCATCTCTAATCTATAATTGAGTGAAACAATTCAAAGTAATGAGAGCTGGTTATTGGAGCAGTGAACATAGTAATTTTAATGCATATTTACTATTTTATTTTATATAAGACTATGAAATAATGTCATAATCATCTGATCTACCAATAAAACAATGCTTTGCAATTGTACCCATTTGAACATAAAACTAGCAGCCTCAAATTTGAATGTATGGCTGTATAGTTACATCAATTAAAATCTCCAGCACTGTATTTCAAATATTTCATTAAAATAGATGACTAAGGGACTCTGTATAGTTATAATAATAGGGAATATAAAATCATCTTACACTACGTAAAGGACTGTCTTTCTTGAAAAAATTAGTTGCAATAGAAAAGGTTACATACACAGAAGAACACATTTAATGAAAAGTAAAAGAAGCTACATGGCATTCAAAGTTTGTATTTTGTCCAGATTCTACATGCACATAGAGGAAACATTCAGGTAAAAA
This sequence comes from Noctilio leporinus, assembly GCA_004026585.1. NCBI lineage: Eukaryota > Metazoa > Chordata > Mammalia > Chiroptera > Noctilionidae > Noctilio > Noctilio leporinus. Next base: position 291,931 of record PVIW01001370.1, on the reverse strand, counting down.
GTTTATCTTTAGTAAATTTCTATAGAAAACATGTATTTAATTGATTGGATAAGTGATATTACTATTTTTCTTGCTATAAACATGGCTCAGAACAAGACAGTCATATGACAATAACTAGAATCAGTTTACTTTAGATACCAACCATCTCTGATTTCATATTAAACTTTTATGCAAACTGTTATTTATAGGGCTATGGATTTGTTTTTTGATGTTGTAGCCTTTGCAGATTTATTTAGTACTTGTTTAGTGCGTGGTACATATAAAGGTTTTACAGAGATAAGCTCATTTAATTCAATTCCCCTAATAAACCCATGAGGTAGAAATTTACCATATACCATTTTCCATATGAAATCAGTTGCATGTTTAAAACATTAAAAAAAAAAAGATTTTATTTATTATTTTCAGATAGAGGGGAAGCGAGAGAGGCAGAGAGGGAGAAAGACATCAATGTATGGTTACCTTTTACCTGCCTCCAGCTACGGACCTGGCTGGAGACCTGGCTTGCAACCTGGTTATGTGCCTTGGCTGGAGAATCAAACCAACCACCTTTGGGTTCACAGGCCAGTGCCTATCCACTGAGCCACGAGCCAGGGCTCAGTTGCACTTTTTATACCAATAATTTACTATCAGAAAAAGAAATTAAGAAAACAATCTTATTTACAATCATGTCAGAAAATAAAATAACTAGAAGTAAATCTAACCAAGATTGTAAAAGAGCTGTACTTAGGAAATTATGACATTGAACAAGGAAATTAAAGCTGATGCATATAATTGGAAGCGTATACCATGTTCATAGATAAGAATAATTAACATAAACAATAATAAAATTAAATTTAAAAAAGAAGAATTAACATCATTAAAATGTTTATACTACCCAAAGCAATGTATAGATTTAATGCAATCTCTATCAAGATATCAATGGCTTATTTCACAGAACTAGTTAACTATTCTGAAAATCCATATGGAACCACAAAAACCCCAGAAATACATAGCAATCTTGAGAAAGAGAAACAAAGCTGGGGGAATCATGCTACCTGATATATCAAACTGTTCCACAAGGTCAGAGTAACCAAAAGAGAATGGTGTTCATATAAAAACAGACACAATAGATCAATGGAACTACATAGAGAGTCTAAAAATAAATCCATGTCTTTATAGTCAACTAGTATTTGACAAAAGAAGTAAAAACATAAAATAGAATGTAGATGGTCTATTTAATATATAGTGCAGATACCTGCAAAAAATTAAAATTAAATCAACTTCTTATATTACATCAAGAATAAACTCAAGATGCATTAAATACTTAAATGTTAAACACAAAAATCTTAGAAGAAAACATAGGCAGTAAAAATTCAGATGTCTTATATCAATATTTTTTCTGATACATCTTCTTGGGCAAGGGAAACAAAAAAATAAACAAATGGGACTCCATCAAACCAAAAAGATTTTGCACAGCAAAGGAAACCATCAACAAAATGAAAAGACAACCCTCTGAAGGAGAACATATTTGCAATAGATCTGATAAAAGGTTAATATCCAAAATGTATAAAGATCTTATAAAACTCAACACCAAAGAAATAACCAATCCAATTTAAAATGGGCAAAGAGCTTGAACAAATACTATTCCAAAGGGGGCATACAGATGGCCAATAGACATATGAAAAGCTGCTCAACATCTCTACTCATCAGAGAAATCAAATTGAAACCACAATGAAATACCACCTCATGCTAGTCAGAATGTCTATTTTCAATAAATCAACAAACAACAAGTGCTGGTGAGGATGTGGAGAAACCTGCACTTTGGTGGAAATGCAGGTTGGCATAGCCACTGTGGAAAGCAGCATGAGTTACCTCCAAAATTTTTTAATGAACTCCCTTGTGACCCAGCAATTCTACTTATGAAAATATATTTGAAGAACTGAAACACCAATTCAAAAGAATGTATGCACCTTTATGTTTAGTGCAGCATTATTCAAAACAGCCAGGTTTTGGAAGCAGCCCAAGTGCCTGACTATCAGTACATGAATGGATTTTTAAAAGCTGTAGCATGTTTACATAATGGAATACTACTCAGCCATAAATCTTACCCTTTGCTACAGTATGGGTGGACCTGGAGAATATTATATTTAGTGAAATTAGCTAGTCAGAGAAATCATACCATATGATTTTACTTTTAAGTGGAGTCTAATGAATAAAATGAACTAACAAGCAAAATACAGACAGACTCATAGATAGCAATCTGACAGTTTTCAGGGGAGGGGCTGATTAGGAAAGGGTTGAGCCAAAAAAACAAACAAAAAAAAAAAAAACAAGAACTCATTGACACAAACAACAGTGTAGTGATTGCAGGTGGGAGTAAGGATGGGGCCAGGTAGAGGAGGGTATTGAGGGGGTAAATGGTGAGGGACAAATAATTGACCTGGGGTGGTGAACACACAATACCTGTACAGATAATGTGTTGTAGAACTGTGCACCTGAAACCTGTATAATTTTGTTAACCAGTATCACCCTAAGAAATTCAATAAAAATACCTTATAACAATTTTAATTATATATGATTTTCCCTTTTTCTGATATATCTCTGACATTTCAACATGAGCAAGAAAGGTAACAATATAAAAGTTAAACCTCAAGTTAAGAAATTCATCCAACTAGGGGTAAATAATGTGTTCTATTATTGCCTGCAAGGCTAGACAGAGAAATAGAAGCACATTAATTCTTCCTGATTCATCAGATAATTCCTACTCTTCAAATAACTAGACAAGGTGATGAAGTAAGAGTATATAAGCTAATTTCATATGTTGAAAGAAATGGGGTTAGGGACAGGGGATATAAAACACTGCTAAGGTAGCCATTATTTCTAAGGCCATGTAGAACGATCATTCAGAGGATCACGTTTGAACAAAATTTGAAGGCGTACTTAAGGAGAGAAATGGTGTGACTCAAACTGCAGTGTAAATGATGTGTGTCAGTTAAAGGTCATAAATTCTAGAGGGGAAGTCTTAGGATGATTTAAAAAATAACATACTATATACAAAGTTAGCAAGAGCATTGGGGATAATGTGTTGATCAGTAGGATTGGTATTTTGCAAGCTACATGATTGAGGGCAGGTGATTCCAAGTGGATAAGAGTCATATAAAACCAGTTTTGGAGGGCAGAAGTAGAAGCAAGTTTGTTCTCAGTGTGATGAAAAGAATTTAGTGTTGGAGAATATCCAAAATGCACAGAGCAGGTAGAAGAAAATGTTGTCAGAGAAAACTTAGAAAGAGTGTTCTATGGGAGGCAGAAAGTGACTTGTTATAATGAGAAAATAATTATTAAATTAGAACCCTGAAGATTAATAATTTACTTAACAGGGACCTATTTATTAGACTAGTATGTAAAAATTGTAGGCATAATAATATAAGGGACTGAAATAAAGATTCTAGTTCAAGAATTTTGGTATTTAAAGGAAGAAAAAGATTAGTGGAAACAAGCTAGAAGAAAAATAATTTTAGGATAGGATAACTTGATTTTTTTGTAACTGTAATATAAGGAATCATATCATTGCATGTAGAGATTGCAGATATAAATGATAAAGTTTATATTTGAAGAAATAAGGTAATGAGGACATAAAAAGTTATGTTAGTACTCTTTCAGTTGCAGAGTAAGGCATTTCTAAATAAACTACTCTAACCATCCAAAACTTTTATTTTTAGTGAAAGTAATAGGGATTTATTCACTTAAGAAAATACAAGGCTTTATTTTTCTTATTGCTATGGTAAGTGGGATTTGTTTTCTAGCTTCTGCCTATGATGTTTCATTATTGGTATACAAAATGTCTTTGATTTCTGAATATTGACTTTTATATCCAGTTATTTTGCTATATTTATTAGGCCAAGTAGGTTTTTAGTGGAGTCTATTAGGTTTTATATGTACACTATCATGTCATCTGCAAATAATGACAGTTTTACCTCCTCCTTTTCAATTTGGATACCTTTCATTCCCTTTTCTTGCTTGATCACTATGGCTAGAATTTCCAAAACAATGTTGAACAGAAGTGTGGAGAGGGGACAGCCTTGTTGTGTTCCTGATCTTAGGGGGAAAGCTTTTAATTTTTGCCCATTGAGTATGACATTGGCTGTAGGTTTCTCATATATGGCCTTGGTTATATTGAAGTATGTTCCCTCTATTTCCATTTTGCTAAGCATTTTTATCATAAATGGTTGCTGTACTTTATCAAATGCTTTTTCAGCATCTATCAATATGATCATATGGTTGCAACAACATGGATGGAACTGGGGAGTAGTATACTTTCTGAAATAAGCCAGTTAGTGAAAGACAAATACCATATGATCTCACCCTTTACAGGAGACTAATGAACAAAACAAATAAGCAAAACAGAACTAGAGACATGAATACAAGGAACAAACTTTCAGTGTGCAGAAGGGAAGTGGAGGGGGAGAAAGAGGCAAAGAGCGGGAACAGTTTAGTCAAGGAACTAGCATGGATGACCCATGGACATGGATAACATGTAGGATTGACTGTGGGGTCGGGAGAGAGTGGCACAGGGGAGAGCAGTGGGGGAAAATGGGATAAAAGTAGTACAACAACAACAAAGTAAGATTAAAAAAAAAAAAGTTGCAAGGCTTAACCTGCTAGGGAAGCATAAATAATAGCTAAAGGAATTACAACAAGAGCTGGATTCAAACTACAAACAGAAAGACCTGGGGTAGAAATATAAGATCAGTTCCACCTATGACTCATCTCAGCCCATAGGCCCTGAAATGGCTATATTAGCCATTGCTAAATTATTAAAATATATCCATACTGACTAGTAAATGATCATATGCACAATCTTCCTGATCAAATACACAAATCTCCCAAATGTACCTTTGCTATCAATAGCACTCTACTTCCCCTAAGAACCCTAAAATGTCCAATATCCAGGTAAAAGATATATAATTTCTGGCAAAGATGGACTCTAAGACTTGTCTTCAGTTTTAAGGTCTGTGCCACTTTGATAGCAAATGCTGTACCATTCTTATAGATGATGAATATTGTCCATGGTTTCAACATCAATGTAGGATGTAATAATGCAGGAGAAAATATGGGTATGAGATTTGGCAGATTAACTAGCTCAACAGGGAATCTCAAAATGCACAGAATAAAAGTCAGGCGTTGAACAAAGCTAAAATCATGAATATGACCTAGGGTATCAAAGATGTTCTTGAGAAAGTTTATGGCCTAGATCTATCCAGCCCTTTTGTAATTGGCAAGGTAAACTGAGTCCTACAGTGTTACTAATTTATATATCACCTGACACTTATACTGGTCCTACTGCATCTTCTGGAATGGATTGAAATTATTTTTACCTATTAAACATCACTTAATAGTGCATCTGACATTTTTTCTCTTCCCCATGTCCTCTAGAAGCGTATACACCCACATTGTACAAATTACAAAAAAGTACTCCATATGAATAGACATTTTATATAAATCACTTAATCCAGGAATAATTAGGCAAAAAACCCTCATACCATTAGCTGACCCTATCATGTAAAGGCTCTGGCTTGTGAGCAAAGTATGGGATGTTTTTCAGGTTCTACTTGTGTTCCTTTAGCCAGTTGCCTTCAGTAAACCACTGCTTGTACATCTAGGCAGGGTAGGCCTGTCCTACTTCCCCATGTGCTCACAATAGTTTTGCTGGTTCTTTGGCTGAGTTGATTATAAACTGCTCTTTATTCTGGGTCAGAATTATCTAGTGTTTACAAAAAGCTATATACACAAGTAGCTGTGCAGTAGCCAGATGGCATTCACCACCTTTATATTCCCTATTCCCCTCCTATTTTTGAACCTGCATGGTGACTCCTCATATAACCCTTTATTCTGTTCTGTTCATGATCACTTAAATGCAGGGTGTTGACACCACAGGCTTTAAAACTTTGGGGAAAAAGATTTAAAACTTATTGTCATGTAAAAAATATTCACTGGATTATTTTTCATGTATGGTAATTCTGAGCCTATTTTCCTTAAACCTAACATAAACAGCTGCTATTCATCTCAGGGCCTGTAATCACACTCACTCTTATAGACAGTTGTTTAGTGTGTTTGCCCTTTATCTTAAGCTTTTTCCCTCAGAAAGTGAGCTAGCCTTTTCACATAGGTACAATACGTAGAAAATGCATTATTTATGAGTTTAAATTGCTTGAGCTCCCAGCTATCATACATATGCATTCCAATTTTGATATAGGAAGATTAAAAATAAATTTTAAAAACTTTAATTTTATTTCCCAAGTATTCCCATGGACTGAGTTAAAGAATGGATGCTTAGATCTCTTAGACCCTGTGACAGAGCTATAGTTCACTTGGGGAAAGACTCTGGTGGCATTCTGTTCCAATGCATCATGAGTACAGTGGTGCTTTGAGAATATACTACCTGGTTTCATCTGTCAGTGGAGCACTGGGGAGAGGAGAGAAGTCAGTTTAATTATTTATCAGTGTAATGTGTCATCACAGTGTCACCAGCTGGTGCTCAAGCACATGGTCCCAGATATGAGATGCTGTGCTCATATTTTCATAAGTCATATCCTTGAATCCAGAGTGAATACATTTATGGTCATTACAAGGTTTATCAAGGAGAAAGTGTGGAATTGCAGTGTGGAAGCAAACATTGCCTAAAATGTCAATTAGCAAATAGGGATTATAATTTACATTTTCTTTATAAAGATGCTGTCTAAAATCTTTAATCACAAATTGCAATTAATTTATATTTTTCATGTTTGATTTTAAACCATGATTCTTCCTGGAATTGACCTTTCTTCTTTTCCCCATTATCCTCCTCTCCTGTCCCCTTTGGTCACTGTCAGTTTGTCAAGGAATAAGTATAAATGACCCATGCACTTGGGCAACAGGGATCGACTGTGGTAGTGGGGATGCATGGTAGTGGGCAGGGAAGATCAACAGGGGAGAATTGGGACAACTATAATTGAACAACAATAAAATATATATTAAAAAATAAATCCAAAAAGCCCATGATTCTTCTTTTCAGAAACATTAATTTGGAGTCTCTTACTTTTGATAAGGAATCCACTATTTGTATATTAGATATATCTATTAATGAGTTGATGATAGAAGATATATATTATATCTTATAACACTCATAAATATATTAGTGTTCCCTTTACATGTCTATTAGAAAACTAGTAATATTTTTATTTATATAAAATGTTAATTCAACAAATATTCATTATGTCTTAATACATGTCTATTGCTATGACAAGTTCTTATGGTATAATAATTCATAATCCTTTAATAACAGGTATATAATTATGGGAAAAAGACATACAATAACATGAGGTCAAAGGAAGACTGGCAGGCCTTGGTACTGGTATGAGTGAGAACCCCTATAGTCAGGTTTTAGTGTTCTGTTGAACATAAAGGGTTTCTTAACCTCAGGCTAAGTTATTCGGATCACAATGGATCTGGACAAAGACAAGACCACTGCATAATCATGTCTGAACTTAGATAAACATAAACCTTATCCAACATTCAAAATACCAAATATCCTACCCTTCTGACTAAAATGACTGTTTTTTCCTTTGCTTTTTTATAAATTTAGCTTTGCTTTAGAATGTCCTTCCTATATATAGTATTTATTGAGATATCCATCACAATAGCTATGGTATGAATATTTGTGTCCCTCACCCCCAAATCCATGTATTGAAATCTTAATACCCAAAGCCGATGGCATTAGGAGGTGAAAGCTTTTTTAAAATACCAGGATATGAGGGTGGTGCCCTTGTGAAGGAGATTAATGCTGTTAATGAAGGGATCCTACAGAACTCCCATGCCTCTTTTTGTCATGTGAGGATACAAGGAAAAGTCTGGAGAAGAGGGCCCTCACCCAGATACCTTGGCACCCTGATTTTAGACTCCCTGTGTCTAGAAATGTGAGCAATCAATTTCTGCTCTTTATAAGCCTCCTGGGGGATGGTATTTTGTCATAGTAACCTGGACAGACTAAGACATCAATCATATAGGTACTCTACTCCCTGACAACACCCAATCCAGAACAAAGACCCATTTCCTTCAACCTTCACAAACCACATAACAGAAACTGAAACCCTTTGATGATAAGCCTTTTCTGAATGTTATTACTGAAACACCTTACAATTCCCTATTGTGTGTTTTCTCTTGCAACAGGAAATTAAATACTCAACTTACTAAACTACAAGTGTGTTCCTAGTGATTTTCATCCAGATGGTACTGACAAAGAAAATGTAATCAGAGATGTTATAGAGAAAAAAGTCTTCATAGTGCAAAGAAGTTACAAAGTGTGTGTGTGTGAAATAATAATAAATAACTTATTAAGAACTTTACAAGTGCCAACCTCTGTTCTACATGCTTTATACTTATTAAATAATTTAAGTCTAGCTATAGCACTATTGTATTCTACATATTTTATATGAGAAATCTGAGTCAGAAAGAGGTTATGAAACTTCATCAAGGTCACACAGCTAATAGTGTCAGACCCTAGACTCACACAACTCTAATTCATATTAGATGCTTTTCACTATTATCTGTCCATAAGAGCAAAAATATATATTATGGACTATTTGGCTAAAAGAAAAAAAATGTTCAGTATTCCTAGATTTGAAATAATATTTTCACTATCATAGTCCAGTAATTATAAGAGAATAGTGTCCAAATGAATGTTGGCTATCCCATAGTTACATTTTGCCAGGAGCATGTATTACAGAAGTAGACAACCCTGGCTGATGTGGCTCAGTGGATTGAGAACTAACCTGGGAACTGATTCACAGTCAGGGCACATACTTGAGGTGTGGACCCTGTCTAGAGTTGGGGGCATGCAAGAGGCAACCAACTGATATTTATTGCCCTCTCTTCCTTCCTCCCTTACCTTCTCTCTAAAAATAAATAAATAAAATCTTTAAAAAAATAGACAGTACAGGGACATTTCAAAAAATCCTATAGTAGAGGTCTATGTGAGAGAGGTAGGACACTTGAGCATGACACAAAGACACCACCATGCCAGTTTATACTAGCTCTAGTTAACTGAGACATTTTTAAAAGTCTCTCCTTTCCATGTCCTAGAACCTAGAAAAGCCAGTGATTTCAATAATAGTGTGCAGAAGATGAATGGAGTAGAGTGAAATAATAGACTAAAACAATTTCTGCACTTAGAAGTGTATAATTATGAAATCACCCGGGCTGGAGGAAGGATATTAAGAGAACAGATGAGAAATGGAAGTTTTTATTGAGATTGATGTGGTAAGCATAATAATGAATAGTCTCCTGAAGGTGCCATAACCTTAATCCCAAAGCCTATGAAGTTGAGATACTGTGTAGATTCAATTGAGAAAAGACTTTCCTGGATTATTAAGAAAGCCCCATCTAATTATATAAATCCTCATACTCAGGGAACATTCTTTAGTTCGAGGCAGAGGGCAAGTGCAGTAGAAACAGAATACAGAGAGATTCCAAGGATAAGAAGGATTTAACATGCTGTTTTGACCCTAGATGGAGGCTCATGTGCAAGAACCAACAAGAGAACTCCAAAGGCTAATTCCAACCACTAATTAGCAAGAAAATGGGACTCAGTTCCACAGTTACCAGGAACTGGATTCAGGCTAACAACTTGAATAAGCATGAAAGAAGATTAATGTTAGCATTTTGAAACTCAAGGCATAGAAACCAGCAGAGAAAACCAATCTGGACTTCTGACATACACAACCGAGATAATACATTTTTATTGGTTAAACTATTGGCTGTCTGATAATTTGTTACAAGAGAAAACTAATACAGTTAGTTTGAACTATTTGATATTTCAAAATAAGACATTTAACATACATAAGTATCCCAAAAGTTACAGAATTTTCTCAAGATACCCATAGACAAGTAGAAGGGGAATCTTTTAAAATGTGCTTTAAAATAGTTATAAGAAAAAAAATTCTGCTTGCCCACACCCATGTATTCCATAACTGTCACATAAATTGTAGCATATGTCTTAAACATTAATTGGAGGAATACATTTCAGATACAAATCTGGGTGGAATCCAAATTTCTAAGAAACACAACCTTACCAAGAAACATATCAAGAAGGTGTCAAATGAGTGTAAGCCAGCATTTGGCACTTTGGCTCAGTCCACTGGGGACAAGATCTTGTCTCGAGTAGTGTTATCCAGGCCTGAAAATCATATGCACTGGACTTGCCCTATATAAATCTAGAATAACATAATATTGACATTGAAAAACTACCCAACCTGAAACCAACCATGGTAATTCCTTCAGGGTTGCCAAAGTCTGTAATCCTAAAGCAAACCCTAACCCTAACCCTTTAACCAAAGGATTCTTAGGTTAAGGTCAGAAAACACTACTCTGAGTGGGCATTCTCAATTTGGCCTTCTTATTCATCTCCTCATTATCTGTTTGGTGTGCCTTTTCAAACATTTTCCACCTTTTCCTCATCTCCTGCTGTTCCTCATAATTCATCCTGTTCCTTTTCTTTTCCCTGACAAGCACATTTTTAAGGCTAGTTTCTAGTTTTCAAAAATATCTGAGATTTAATTAAATGATCTGGATGTAGGAAAAAAAAAGGTTAGGATCAGATAAAACATATCTGCATATTGAACTAATACCATTAAAGTCTGTTAATATAACACAGTTGCCTAAGACTTCCTAAACACATACATAAGACCATAATCATTGAGCACAGATTTATAAGTCAGCTTATTGTTAGATTATGCCAAGCTCTCTGATACATATGCTGGGTATGTGAGCTCCTTTAATCTTTACAACTCTCTAAGATAGATTTGAATTCCAATTTTAAGATAAAGGAATTGAGAAAGAATATCTCCTAGGATTATAGTTATGTTCAAATGACCAAACACTTAATATATAGATGTAGCACTTAAGAGAAAGAAAATACTTTAATTAGATTTTCTGGCTACTGGCAGAAAAGTTGGTCAAATTAAACTGAAAAACAAAAAATTTAAGCCCTGGCTGGTGGCTCAGTGGATAGGCTCTGGCCTGCGAACCCAAAGGTCACTGGTTTGATTCCCAGCCAGGGCACATAAACAGGTTGCAAGCCAGGTCTCCAGCCAGGTCCGTACCTGGAGGCAGATGAAAGGCAACCATACATTGAATGCTTCTCTCTTTTTCTTCCTCCCTCCCTGCCTTTCTCTCTCTAACGATAATAAATAAAATATTTTTTTAAAAACTGAAATAGCAAGGTAATTAACGTTGTATCCTTTGTCATCTCCATACACAGTTGAGTGAGGCATCTTATCTCATTTTAAAGGTAGATAAATCTAATCCCTAAAGAAGTCTCCTTGTAATATTCATAATGTTACAACTATCCTAAAAAAGCATGAAAGCTTAATTCATTAGCATAAATGTTTCTAATTTCATTTCATTTCTTAATGTTCTTTTTTACCTTGGTAATTCTCATTAATATTTTATATTATAATATTTTTAAAAGTAGAACATACATATGTTTGATAAATTACCTATTCAAAATCAATCTTTATAAACTTTATAAAAGTTTACGCAATGTGTTATGGATAAACTTCAGGTGTATAGTCAATTTACTACCCATCTTTCTCTTTAAAATTATCAGACTTCTCTAGTAGCTTTCAAAAACAATAGCCAGGCAATAAATTTTTTCTTAGAAAACTTAATTGAGATATGATATTTTACAATGGGCTTTATCTATCTATATACTCACAGTATGTATTATTTCTAAAATACTCTATTTCAAGAATAATATGTAAATTATGTGATTATATAAGCATTAGCCTTATGAATGAAAGGAGAAAACAACTGCATTTAAGTCTTCCATTGTGAAGATAGTTTGTAATATTTTGGTTGCCATTTCATCAAATAAGTGTAATACTTAGAATAAGAAAGGCTTGTGGTGAATACATACATTCAAAAGTACAGAATGAATTCTCTCAAGTATGAAACAAATTAATTCTTAAAAGAGAAGAAAATGTCATTGTTCTGAAGTTACAATTCTAAAGAATGGCATATTCACCCAGAGACTACATTAATACATTTTAAAGTATCTATAGAAAAGATGATGATGATGATAACAAACATAGACTTTTCTGCTGGGTAATACTATGACAGAATTTCTCAAACTGATGGCCATAGACATATCTGGAAATGCTTTTGGAACTCTCAGTTCTCTCTAAGATTGTTATATTTTCTGTTTACTGCAATTTTCTTTAAAAAATCTTAAACATATGTTCAACATCATATTAATCATTGTGTAGCTGAAGGTTGCTAACATTTCATGACCAATATATCAGTATTTACAATCCTGTTTTTGACAAGTAACAGCTAAATGATCTAGGGCTTTTTGCACAGATATTCCGTAGTCCAAATAGAGCAAAGAATCAGAGGAAATGGATTGTCACATAGCATACTCAGAATTGAAAACAAGAATTGGTATTATAGCCACATTTTGAACAGACATCTTCTTATATTTGAATCACCTGTTTGCATGCAACAACTTGCCATGCTGTCTTTATGAAGTATTAATAACTAAGAGAGGAATATTTTTTAGTTCTAACAATGATTGGATTGCATGCTCATTCAATTCAGAGTTATTAAACTGCAGGGTTAATCTTGAATAATGAGATAGCATTATAATAATCAAATAGCATACCTTTGAAGTGGCACATGCTCATTAGTGGAGTGTAGGATAAATATGAAGTTTGATTATCTAATAAGCCTTAGTATGTTTAAATCCACATTTTACAATATAGTTTAGTAATCAGAGTATTCTACATTAAATGTTAATGAAAGAAAAGAGGAAAAACTAGATTACATATAGAATGAGACCTGGCACATCACATTTCTCATTTAAAATCAAGACCAATGATTGATTTCTAATTCAGTATCATCCATCATATTCAATTATGGTTGTTAATTAGAATTTTACTACTTTGATAGTCTTATTTATGAACAATTTGTAAATGTATTTCTAACTTATAGTTGCATTAGCACATATGCAAAAGGAGTTTAAACACAGTTCTGTGTTTGCACAGTTAAAATAAGTTAAAATAAAGGCACAAAATCATATAATTTAAGTTTTAAAATACCTTGTAACATAACAAGTACTGTAATAAGAATATTTAAATTTGTAACTGTCTTGTACTTTACAAAATACTACCAATATCATTTTATTCATTTCTCCAAATCAAGTTGAGATCTCCAAATCAAAAAAGGGACTGTTTTCTTTATGTGTGTGTATTGTCACTAAAATTGGTATGATCTTGAGCTAGAACAATTTTCACACATTGACTCACTGGTAACATAAAAATAATACCTGGTTCCATGTATTTACAGGTTTTAATCTAAAAGCCAAATGTTTTAAATTACATTAAACAGATAAAAAACACTACATTCAGTAATATTTGTGGAAAATATGGGGTGCCAAGTTTCATATTGGTCCATTTGACAGTTACCATAAGTTACTGAATGGGAAACACTGTAAAGGAAAGAGAAAAATACAAAAGGAAAATAAAAGTCTAACTTTCTTAGACTGGTTAGTTTGTTTTGTAATTTTGCCCTTGTAGCCTTGAAATAGTACTGATATTTTTCCCTTCAGCTAACTGGTAGGAGAAATGTTAAAAAGGAAAAGCATTTCAAAAGGATTTACTCAATTTGCATACACTAAACTCATCCTGACTTTTTGGAAGGTAGAGGAGCTCAACTCCTAGGAAAGATAGCATTCTTCTTGTTATCAGTGACAGTAGTGAATTCTCCATCTCTAAAGGAATCTCTCTGAAATTTTATAATTCAAAAAGGAATCTCTCTGAAATTTTATAATTCAAAATGACAATGTTAGCTTAAAGCATATATAAGAAAATGAACTTGCTTTACTAAAATGAGTTTATTTCAGAGGAAACTTTATTTATTTATATTTTGTTATTGATTTATTTTAAAATATATTTATTTATTTATATTTTGTTATTGAGATTCCAAGCACCCTCAAGGAGTTATTTTTACTAAAGCCCATTTCAGTTTGTGGACTCAAGGGTAAAATGTTCTTTTTCACTATTATCAAAACATTGAGACTTTCTCCCCTTATTTAAATTATTTTTTTTTCATGATATAAACAGAGCCACGTCTATATTTTCCTTCTAAGTGATGACATATCATTTTAAAATAACAAAAATAGATAATGTATTTGAACACTGCCATTGAGCACTTTCCTCTTAGAAGTTGTCATAAAAATGCAACCAAAAATAAATTTGTAGTTGCTGACACAATTATATATATTTTATATGTTCTGGTATAGTTTAATGACAAGTAGTTCCTTTTCTAAAATCTTACGTTCAAAAAACTTCTCTTTCATTCAATTTTGTGACTGATTAATGTGAGAATGGGTGAATATTTTTTAAGTAATAGGATAATTCATGAATGCCCTCAAACACATTTCTTTATGTTTACTTTGTGATAAACTGTGGACAGGTAATATTGATGCACTATATGAAGTAGATATACTAAAAGTTAATTTATGAATGCATTTGTTCTAGGGAAACAGAGAAAACATTTGAGAATGGACTCATATGGATTAACGAGTTTGTAGTACAAACTGGAGGCAACAAGTAAAATGATAAGAAATCTTAGGGAAAAAAAGGGCAAGACCAGAATCTGCCTCTAAATAAAACACTAGACTTTGATAGAAGATACATTGACCAAATATATGCTAGGGATTACAGATTATTTTATATGTATGTATATATTATTTGTAAACATATATTACTCTATAACCTCCCATAGAATAGGGAATCATTTCTATGTTAAAAAATAATAAAATAAAACATAATTTTTTATTGTCATTCCCCCCCAAAGTTTAATAGAGAAAATAAAAGCAAAATATTTTTATTAGATTTTGAAGACATGCATATAAAATGAATCATAATATTAGGTCTGCCCAGAAGGTATCCTAGCCATGTAATCTGACAAATGGAGACATTATTGAAGGTACAAGATACAAGAAAAATTATACATAGATCAATGATGCCTTAGTACCCTTCTAAGGAGGGAGCTTGGGACTTCACACAGTTATCCTAGTTGCCATATGCTGCTCTATCATATTTTCCTGAATCTCATCAAGGTTCTGAAGTCTCCTCCCTTTCAAAGGTGATTTTGGGCTGTAATGGGGCTGAATCACCTGGATGATTTGATGTTTCGCAAAAAAACTGTACCAAACGTGATATATGAATGGGCACATTGTCCTGATGAAGCTACCAGTCATCAGTTGCCCATAGCCTCAGCTTTGTGAATCATCTGAATAGATTCCATGAAAGAATGCTCAAGTCTAATGCAAAGTTTGATGCAGATTTGTTGCTGTATTGACTCATTTTAAATGTGACAGCCACACAGTACCTATTCTCACTCAATGACATCTACCGCCTCCACTGACTAGTGCAGTGAAGGTATCATTGTTCATACAAGTGCATTCCAGCCCACTTGCCTTGGTTGCCAGGTTACATGGATGTCATACAAACTGTTTTCATTATATTAACAATGGTGAACTTTCCCTGGACAGATCTCACATATGATTTTTTATTTCAAAAAATATTTTAAAAATTTAAGAAAACAGTGGACTCTATGATGTCAGTGTTTAAATTAGATTTTAATATGTCTGCAATGAAATGATTGAATTAATAAAAGTATCACTTGAAAAAAGAGAACTGACAAAATGGTGTTAATAAAGAAAATTTAAAAATGACTTTTCAAAATGAAAACAAAATTGGAAATTACATAAGAGAAATGAAACACCATAGATACTATTTTAAGAGCAATGTAATATGGATGGAAATAAAATGCAATACATGGTAAATAAAATGAAGAAAGAATACTTTGAAAATTTCACAAAAATGAGCTTTATATGAAAGACAGACAAAGAAGATCTAAGATGCAAGAAACAATGGACAAAAAGAAGAAAAACTAAGGAAGAGACCAAGCTAAAAACCATAATTAAAGAAAGTTTCACTGTAAGAAAAGTAGCCTTTAAACTCTATATTAAAAAAGGACACCATATCATCTCTAGGCTACCACTTGAAAATTCTAAGAAGAATATAATGGAGACAGGAATAGGAGTAATCAGATACTTACTAAAATTGACATCAGTTCTGATGTCCTGCGCAGTTTCACAGTGACCACCACTGGAGAACTATAACTGACCTAAACTTTCTATAAAATTTTTATATGGTAAGGACATGAACAGTGCTAACAAAATTGAAAGCCTTGACCTGCCTATCCTATATAAAATTACACTCAAACATTTAAGAAATAAACACTTGTTCTGTAATATGGACTATTTTAGTAAAACCAACCATGCATGAAGTGGTAAAGGAAACCTGCTACACAAACTACAGAAGACTGACAAAATTTAAGTCTATTACTGACCACAGTGGAATTTGGCTTGAAACAAAATGACTAAAAAAAAATAAAATAAAATCCCAGGGCTTGGAAATTAAGCAGCACAATTCTAAGTACAACATAGATCAAAGGGAAAAAATGCTATGAAAGCTGGGAGGTATTTCAGTGGAAATGATAATGAAGATACCACATACCAAAGCTTATAAAATGCTGTTAGTGACGTTGCTCCAGAATCATAGAAGGTGAAAACAAATCCCCATTCATCTCATGAAAGGGAACCACCCTGCAAATCAAACCCTTGTAAAGAAGGAGGGAAATACTAAAAATAGGAGAAGAAAGCCAAAGGAAAAATGTAAAATTGAGAAATTGGTGAAGTCCAAAATTTGTTATTTTAAAGAATCAATAAACTTGATTAAACATTTGTATAGCTGATCAAGAAAAGAGAATACATATAATATCATTAAAAAGGAAGAGAAAGAGAAATATCCTACAGACAATCAATAAATATAATAATAAATATAATATAAAATAAATAAATATATAATAAACTAATATCATTAATATACTTATGTCATATTTAAAAATTTAAATGGGGTGGAAGAATTTCTTGGTAGTAAAAACAGCTTACTAGAAAGATTTAAACATTAGTGCATTTTAGTTTTTAAAAAGTAAGTTATTTTTGTATCAATTAAAATAGTCTCTTACTAAACACCTTCCCACAGAGAAATCTGTTATCTTAAACTTCCTTATAAATTTTTTTCAACATTTAAGTTGAAATTAGCACCAATTTTACTCTAAATCTTGAATACATTATGCAAAGTAGCAAGTACTTCCCAATTAGTTTTACAATACTGATTTATCCTTAAAAATCAATTATTGTTATTAAATGCATTAACAGAAAAAAGGAAAAATACAGATTTTTTTTGACAAATGCTAAAAAATATTTGATGACATTTAACACCATGAGAGATGAAAAGCTGCTGGAATTGGTACTTTCTCATAGAGGAAGCTCCTAAATAGATTATCCATCTTAGATGATTCCATGGGTATTTGTTTTTCTTTTCCCTCCACTTTAAAAATAAGTTCTACCTTTGTTATGTCAGTAATGTATTTTTTCCTGAGTAGACTTTATTTTCTTTCTGCTGCAATAAAAAAGAATACCTTTTCCCAAACTCCTCTATTCTAAAGGTAATAATTCAGTATTCTGAAGATAAAGAGTATATTATTTTTAATCATTAGAAATAGAATATTTGTAAATAGTGTGCAAAGTAGTGGATGTATACCTATCTATATATCTATCTACATTATAATGCATATATATTCTCCTTTTTTGCATGCATTAGAGGAAATCCATCATGCAATTAAGTTAATAGGTAAGAAATGATTTAAGCAGCAATGAAAATATGCTTCTGAACTAAGATTCAATTACAATTCAATGAAATATTTCAACTCCACATTTCCTAGGTCTTCCATCTCAGTAGGGCTGTGGTATAATAAGCAAGAGTAGGAATGAGGAAACTTGGAAAGTGAGACAAAATGGAGAAGAAGCCAATATTAGTGTATGCTATTGAGGCCACTCACTGTTCCAGAACTCAGCAAAATTACACCAGGACCCTAAGAGTTTTATGGCTGCCTGCTAGAATTGTCTGTGGAAAGCCTGAGGTGTTGACTAAATACACTCTCCCCTGTTAATTGAGAATTGCTCCTAGGGGAGTTAGTTCTTTCTTATTTTCAGCATGCACTTTGACATGAGTTGATCATTTCCAAGAAATTAGAGAAAGCCCTCAGTTTAAAAAGTGGAAATAGAAACTCCATTGTCTACCACCATTGGCCTGAAATCACAGACAGACTCAGAGAATGTGATTATAGTCACCCAAACCCTCTAATGGACTGAAACTAAGTTAGAGGGTGTATTCTCTATGGTTTGATATGGCAGGAGGAGGAATTCAGACCTGATAATGAGTTGTTCATTTATTCAATTTACAGCACCATTTTAGGACCAAGAGACAAGGGTGAAAGAGTTCCTTACTCTAAGAGTGCACAGCCTTCAGGCAGTGAACGCACAGACTGTAGTTAAGGTACGGAGTGTAAGTGAACACATAGATGGAGGATGTTGACATCATTGCCAGGCATTGACGTGGGAGCATCTGAGAATTGACTTGGGGCAGGGGCTTCTCAGCTGAAACTTGAAGAATGAGTTGAAATCACATAGTCAAATTTGGTGAAGGAATATATCTCATGTAGATAAAGAAAACTTCCATAATCTTACACAGCCTTCTCCTCCTATATTTTAAAACTGTTCTTTATTGGGCTAGGACCCATATAGGACAGATCCTGTCATGTATTAACTGATTAGTCATATTCATTTTAATTTTTGAAAATATTTTATTTATTATTTTTAGAGAGAGGGGAAGGGAGAGAGGCAGAGAGGGAGAGAGACATCAATGTATTGTTATTAAAATCCCATGTATCTTTAAGTAGAAAGAATGCTAATATTTTAGGATACCTTTAACAACGCGATATCACAAGTTAAAATAGAGGCAACAGTTGACATTATTTTAATAGAAGGACATACACTAAGAGCAGTATGAACATTGCAATGAAGAGCATAGTGATGTTTAGGTCTTTGTATAGAAATAATTAAATATTTAAAAATGTACAGTCAGGAAGAGCCTAGAATTCATTAAGAGAAAGATCTGGATTCCTGAATCACTTTCCCGCTTATCCGCATTGCAATTTGTAGCAGTCATTACACTTCCATGTGTTTTAATGGCTCGAACTATAACGTGAGTGTAGTTATAATTCATAATTAAATAGCCTTGCAGTTTAAGCGAGATCAGTCATGCAAAGCCTTTAACTCACTGTCTGGTACATAATTTGCCTCAAATTAAGATATTTATTGCTGTTACCTTTTCTTGCAGTACTCAAATAAGGTACTCATTTAATCAAATGACTAAAAATTTTTTCAAGAATAGCATGGTTCTCTAGTATTCAACAGTTACACGATTGCATTTTTTTTTTTTTTTTTTTTACATCAATGTATGGTTGCTTTTCACCTGCCTCCAGCCACAGACCTGACTGGAGACCTGGTTTGCAACCTTATTATGTGCCCTGGCTGGGGAATCGAACCTGTGACCTTTGGGTTCGCAGGCCAGCGCCTTATCCACTGTGCTACCAGCCAGGGCTCACAATTGCATTTTAAACAGCGGAAATTTATTGTTCAAAATTCCATAGCTTGCGAGTCCAAAATCAGGTTGTACCATGGTCAGGTGAGGGCCTTTGGATTAGAGGCTTCTATTGATTTTCACATGATAGAAAGGATGGGGGATCTCTATGTGATCTCTTCTGTAAGAACTCTAATTAAATGTTTGAGGGCTCTGTTCTCATGAGCTAAGCAACTTCCTAAAGCCTCACCTCCAAATACTGTCTCTTTTAGGGGTTAGCATTTCAGCATAGGTATTTTGAAAGGGCATAAACAAGTAGCAGCTACTAATACAGGAATAATTCATGTCTTGACAGAAGCAGAAACAGGCATATCCTGCATTGCTTATTATTTTGTGAAGTTCCCAGTGGTAGAGCTAAGATTAGTAACTAACTCTGAATTGCATTGTGTTCCTTGGTGCTGAGGGTCCTAATAGACTCTGGGTCAATGGGAAGGAACAAATGATTTTTCTATAGCCATCATCTGTGATTGATAAAGCTTTCATTATACACATGCTTTATAAAAAAGGGTAAATAAGAACGTTTTTTCTACTGATGGCACAGAAGGACAGAAGAGGTGACATTTCTTTGTGGTCATCCTAATTTACGGGGTGGAAAAGGTTTTGGCTTTATTATGTTATGGACTACAGATCAATTGTGGCTTCTATCCCAAAGAAGAATTCTGTTGAATTTCAGTGTCTTTTCTAGTTTAGTTCCTTGGCACCCCTGAACGGAACACAGATTGCCTCCAGGATCCCAACACAACAATGAATAATGCATGTGGCCCTTACAGTAAGTTCCCTATAATTCAGTTAGGATCATGCCATCCTCTTGTTCAAAAACCCTCAAAAGTTCCTCAGATAAAATTTGAATCTCTTAGCCTGACATTCACAGTCTCTTTCCTTACAGCCATTCTAATTCTTACCCTACATTGTGTGGTGCAACCCATGTTTCAGTTCATTTAAAACAGTATTTATTTTCTCACCTTCACCTGCTGTTCTTACCACTAGATGTCTTGCACTTTACCTTTCTCTGTGAATAAACGCTTTTATCTCTGAAGATGTCAAGTTTATTAAACACAATAAAAGGTCAAAATCATCTTTGTACAGGTTTCTCTCACCCTCATAGTGAAAGCATTAACTGTTTCCTCATAATTTGTTTGAACGTCTGGAGTAACATCTATTTGTGTAACCAGGTTGACAGATTTTAGTTTAAATCACTTTCTTAATTGTAAACTTCTTAATGTTCTAGAGCTAGACTCTTTAATCTTATCAACAGCATCCATCCTGTAGTGTAAAATGCAATGTTGTACATAGGAGACACCCAACAGATATACATTTAGTGAAAAATGTTAGTCATTTGTAATGACCTGCTGATTCATATTACCCAAAGTATATTTAGGCTAAGTGATTTAAAATATTACTTAAAATTATCTCAAATATAACTGTGCATTGGTATATAAATCCTACTATCTTAAAGAGGTTAGTAACTCTTTCCAGTCAAAGCACAATATTAATTGGCAAAAAAAAAAAGAGAGAGAGAGAGAGAGAGAGAGAGAGAGAGAGAGAGAGAGAGATAAAACAAAACCTTAACTACAGAACACTGGGAATGATTACAAGGATATGGAAGACTTTAACAAATAAGAACTTAAATCATCACCATCATAATTATTATAAACTATATTTTTAAGCTTTAGATGATTAAAAGTATATTTAAAAGGTTTACTAGACAGTGGATATATTTGACTTCTTGCTAATTAAAAAAGTTGTGAAAAACAAGCATTATTCACCTGGTTTAATTTTGCATCTCTCAAATTTGTCTCACAGTCACTGTGATAGGAGCATTTCTCATAGCAAAGAGCCCTGTTAAGGAAGTCTCAGTTAAATCAATACAGTTGAGCATGGAATAAAATGATACATGCTCACATTTCTGAGTCAAATATATTATTGGAGTATGAGCTACCAATAAAGTAAAATAAATGAATTATAAGAAACTGTACTATATGGTTAAAGGATTTTTCTGTTTAATTATTTTAAGACCCTAGAATGTCCAAATTATTCTTGAAATGTTTGAAAAGATTGTTACTCAAAGTGAATTATCAATGTTTGCAAATATTTTACATTTTATAAATAAGAACAGCTACTGTCATTCAAATGCATTACTCTACTGAATTTTAAAACAAAGGATTGTGTTTTTGGAAAGGAAGAATTATTAGCAGTCTTCAATACATCATAACAAAAAAAATTAAATATTTGAACACCACTTTAAAAAATTTTAAGTGCCCATAAAAATAAGTTGACTATACATGTGTGATTGAAACTAGAGCAGAAGTTCATTTTCTCTTTACCTTAACAGTGATGATTTAGATTAAGCCTGATTCAAACCAAAAATTTATGAGAATTAAAATTTTTGGTACATACACACCTATACATGCATAATCACAACAAAAACTGTCATTCTACTGTCACTTAACATCATTGGTGGAAGTAAAAATAAGTCTATATACTTACTTTATTGTGTTTTCCAAAATAGGAGTTGTCAGTATAAAACTTTTTATTTTTATTTGTTTTGATTTTATATATATTTTTTCTCATTATCATTTCTCTTTATTATACCCACCTCTCCCCACCTGGCAGTTGTCACACTGTTGTCCATATCTGTAAGTCCTTTTTCTTTTGTGCTTGATTCCTTCAGTCCCTAACCCCTTGCCCCAGAGCTGCCAGCCTGCTCTTTATCTATGAGTCTCTTATTTTGCTTGTTTTAAATGTTCATTTAAAATAAGAACAAAATAAATTAAGTTATAGGAGGAAACAAAGAAGAAAATATAAGAAGCATACTGCGTGAACTCATCATTATGGTTCAGCTTTAAATATAAATTTGATATTCAAAAGAATTAAACGGAAAACAATTTTACCCATTTAAAAAAAAATGAGATGTAAGTAAAATGGGATAGGAAGGCAGAGAAATAAAGTGTGAAAGAGATTTTCTTTCCTTGTTTTTTCTTGGGCTCATCAGGATCTTAAAACAATTTAATTTAATAAAGTCTTACTAGTAATAATCCAAGAATATTCTGTCTTATTGGGTTAAATAAATAAGGTTATGCATATAGTTTAGATTATATAAATTAGAAAATAGGAAATGTATTTAATTAATATGCTTTGTGATAGATGGCAATTGTTTTTATGATGGACTATTTTTTTCTTATTAGAATTTTAAAATTTATACTCAGTTTGTAAGTAGCATGCCTTAGAAATTTTTACTAGGAGCACTGACAGAATTATCCCTTATTATTATGATAGATTATAAATGTTTCTTAATTTAATGCAACGGTAATACTGCTATTGAATATTAAACATTAAAAGGTAGTTTTCCACCTACTATATCAAAATAGATATGAACAATTCATCTAATAATTCAGGTAATTTATATAGTGAGTTTTGATCCTTTAGAATAAAGACAACATTTTTAAAGTTCTTTCTATGCATTTGTGCTTATATGTCATTTTAGTAAGATAATTGCCTCAGCTTTAAGCTCCCCCTTGTTCTTGTAGTGAGTCTAAGAAAATCTCCCACATTAGCATAATCAAAATAACTTTAAAATAATTTATTTGAAAATGCAAATTGAGTTTTCATAATGTTATTTTGCTATGTTCAGATTATTAAAAGATGCTACAATTACACACACACACACACACCAATTCAGACCAGATTGATTTTGGATAGCTGGGGGGAAAACGTGCTCTAAGGTTGAAAACATTTGAAAATGCTGAGTTATGCTAAATTAAAGGTGTTTCTTCACCCAACATTTCAGAGGCTTGGATAAACTAATAGACCTTAAGATAAAAATGTACATTACTGCACTTCACAAACTTACTTGATCTTGATTCGCTTTCTTTTCAAGATAATTATATATAATAAAGAAGTTATATATAACACATTTTCCCATGTTACCAAGGAGGACATTTGGTTATAATGCCAAACATAATAAAAGGCTCATTGACAGGCACGGAACCCAGGAGGCTACATTATGAAACAGCAGTTCACCTAAACCTGAAACGTTATGCAAACCCAAATTATACATGTCTGAATTGAAATCAAAAGCTGCTGTGAGAGAAATTAAAACTCCCATATTTATAATTATAAGCCAGTGACAACATGATCATTCCTTAATCCCTACATTAAGAGTGATGGACACTTGAACATCACTTTGACATCGTATTTTGAAAGATGCCTTCCCCACATGCTTCTTGTCATTCTAATTGAGGGTGTATTTGT
The DNA here is from genome assembly GCA_004026585.1 of Noctilio leporinus. Taxonomy (NCBI): domain Eukaryota; kingdom Metazoa; phylum Chordata; class Mammalia; order Chiroptera; family Noctilionidae; genus Noctilio; species Noctilio leporinus. The sequence continues at coordinate 268,052 of PVIW01001370.1, read as the reverse complement.
GTATATATATACAAACATATGAAATAGGTGAAATCATCTATGAAAATATATATAGTTAAAACATTCCAGCATTAGCTGTAAACTGTGCATTAAAAATGATTCTTTATCCTGAGAATTTATAATCCAAATACTGACATAAAGCATATATGCAAAATAAATAAAAAGTGAGAGAATATGTGATTGGTAGCATAGGCTGCAAAATCAAGAATCTATGGGAGTAACAAGTATGTCAGTAACAGAGCAGATGTTTTCTTATTAAACTTAGATTACTACTTCATGCATGTAGAGATATGCTTGCTCCTGTATTTCAAAACAGCTAAATTTCTCACTCATAATAGACATAGTAAATATATATTTCTAGCCAAATGTAGAAAACAGAGCAATTTCAATGGTAAATAGCTACTGATAAAGTTGGAAATCATAGGGACTAGGCAAACCAGAAAGTTCTGCTACTTAGAAATGCAGTCCTTGTCCTGCCAAATGTGCCAATATTTCAAGAGAAACTGAAAATCATTTTTGTATGAGAAAATAACTGGCAAAATTATTTTTAGCAACTCTGGATAAAGTGTACGTTATAAGATTCAGGAGAGATACATTCCTATATGTCACCTTCTCATTAGATTTACACACATTTAATAAACACTTCCTCAGAAGAGATAAAAGGACTTTTTCTCGCAGTAGCTGTGCAAATAATCTTGAGAAAACTTTCATAGAGAAAATAATCTTGCAAAAACTTATAGAGTGACAGGATTTCAGCAAGGATACTTGAGAGAGAAATGAAAGAATTATATTAATATGAGTGCACATGGCATTTCATGCAAAAAAACAGTAAGGAAAAGAAGAGTAACTGGAGTTGTGAAGCAGAAAAATAAAATCATATTTATTAGTGAGATTGCATTTGACTTCATATTGAGATATTAAATATTATGGCAACTACTAATTTGAATTCCTTCTGATGTGCCAGTTACCAGTCAGTGTGAATACTATAGATGTGCTAACTCATTTAATTGTTAACAATGACTCTAATAAGTTGAACAGGAGACAGATCAAACAGAAATAGGATGCCAATATAACTGTATAACCACATGAAAATAAAGATTTGTATTGGGTGGTAGCACTGAATTTATAAATTAAATAACTAAAATATTTCAGGAAATAAAAATTAGGCCCTGGCTGGTGGCATAGTGGATGAGGCACCAGCCGGCAAACCCAAAAGGTCACTGGTTGGATTCCCCAGCCAGGGCACATAACCAGATTGCAAGCCAGTTCTCTAGCCAGATCCGTGGCTGGAGGCAGGGGAAAGGCAAACATACATTGATATCTCTCTCCCTCTCTGCCTCTCTACCTACACCTCTCTCTAAAAACAATAAATAAAATCTTTAAAAAGAATCAGCTTTTTTTCAGTATATGCATATCTCCTTTGGTTTGCAAAAACCCTGTGGATGAAACCTACATATTAATTAAATTAATAGAAACTTTAAAATGTGCAATGAAATCAAGCATGTGCTATTGTGACTTTTAAGACCATATCTCCAAATATGCAAAACATCATTTTACCTTATAAATTAGCTTTACCTTGAAACTTTATTACACCTGTAACAAAGATCTTAAACTTTGAGGAAAGCATTATTTTTAGGTTTCTGGATAAACTTTTTATTCAGTATGGTATTTTCTATAGCTTTCTCCCTAGACATAGTGTCTAAATTCTCCAGATAAAGACACATGCAACCTTTTTCTTTTGTCACTGTTCTGCCTATAAACTACTGCCCAGTGATAAATCACTTTCTACTGTTTCTAGCCTTTCTCTGACATTTGATGTCAACATACGGCATTAATATCCCTGATCAGTGGCCTGCTTTTATTCCCATCATTGCCATATGAATACAGTCACCACTCATGAGAGATACTTTACCTATACAGCCATAGCATACGCGAAACAATATGATGCCCACATCCTTCCAAATAGCACCTCGTCAGTCGTGTGCACAGCCATCAGGAGATTTAGGAGCAACTCTTTTCTTCAGGGACACACGAGATCATGAACGCCACTCCACCTCTAGCTCCAGGAGATGTGTGTAGACCACATTATCAACCCATCTGAAAAAATGAGCCACCTCTGCTCTCAGATCTCCACACAACTGTTGGTCTGCTCCAAGTCCATTCACTTCCAAAATAGGCCCAAGAGGCATGGAGTTGTTTTGTGTTGTTGTCTTTGTTGTTTGTATATATACAACAACAAAATCCTTCCTGACTTTCCTCTGTTATCTTCCTTTACCCAGTCTAGGCACATGAAAACATGGAACTAATTTTTGGCAATATAAAATTTATATAGCAAAAACCAAACTTTTATAACTTATGAAACTTTTTGGTTTTCCTTTCCAGGCTATTTTCAATGACAAGTCTAGCATTCCTACACAAAAGTTCTAGGAGTGGCTAACTGGGTAGAAGAAAATAGGTAATATATTTATTATGGTTCCTGGCTTTGAGCTACTTTCCTTTATAGCAAGAATGTTGCTTTTTTTTTAAGATTTATGAAATTTAATCTTTTGTTTTCTCTTTATTTTTTAATTTTTTAAAAGATTTAATTTTTTTAGACAGAAGGGCAGGGAGGGAGGAAGAAAGGGAGATAAACATCAGTGTATGGTCACCTTTCACCTGCCTCCAGCTACAGAGCTGGCTGGAGACCTGGCTTGCAATCTGGTTATGTGCCCTGACTGGGAACCAAACCAGTGACCTTTGGGTTCACAGGCTGGAGCCTTATCTACTGTGCCACCAGCCAGGGCATGAATGTTGCTTTTTATACAGATGATATGGTTCTATGTGGCAGCCTGGGTGGAGGGGATTGCTGATGGAGAGTACCCACACTTTACTCCAAAATTACTGTTGTTGTTTTTGACTTATCTTCCAAAATTAATTCTGAAATTCAAAAACTATGAATCAACTCATTACTATTAGCAGAATTTCTGAAGTAACAAAAAGGCATTAGGACATAAGACTATCCTTTCTAATATGAAAAACTGTCATGGATAAAATGGAGTTGGATTTTAAAAATATTTATATACAAGTTTATTAGCTCAGTTATTTGGAAACTGAAGTCATTTTTCTAGCACACTCCTCATATTAGAAAACCAGCCAAAGCCCAGCCAAAAATGAAACAACAAGATCAAAATAAAATATAATCTATAAAAACATATATGGGTCTCCAAAACCTGTTGAGAGTGTCATGCAGAATAATCCAGTCTTCCATTTTAGACAGAAAAAGAAATAAAACAAAATTGTATTTGAAATCAATAAATTAACTTATACATTTTGGGCAGAATAATTTCTATTTTCTTTAATATATTAATATATTCCTTTTAATATCTTCTCTTTGAAACTTAACTGTCAAAGTTGTTAGTGGATATGACAAGACTAATTACTTTTAATGACCTAGAAAATCTGTGACTAACCTTGCTGTTGGTTGGGTCAAAAACTATATAATTCATCTCACGGTTATTTTCTCCCATTGCTTAATGTATATTTCCTTTCCCAGAATCAAGTTTAGAGATAGAGACAGGTTACATTTGGTTGAATGACATCTGGTAATTGGTGCGGGGAGTCTGTAAAGGGAAACTTGTCCGAGTGTTGCCAGGGGGAATCGGGTTCTTCCATGGAGCCCTGCGGAAAACATTTCGGAGACCTGCGTGTAGGAGGCTAAGGTATAGAGGTTAGATTTATGGGAGCAGTAACAAAGGACCGACCCCAGGTGCCATAGCTCCATCCGGCTATGGCTTATAAACCTGCAAGCACACAATTGTCCTCACCAGCCCAGGGCCCACGGCCCAAATACAAAGAACTTTTCTGTGTCTTATTTCCCCATCTGCACGTCCTCCACCGTGGCTGCCCTGAGGCCGGGACCAGCGTTGCGCTGGGGCAGTGCCTGAAGCCACGCTTGGAGCTGCATGACTTCCTGGCCACCTGTCTGCTATAAAGGGAGCACAGAAAAGAACAAATGAACGCATGCTGCTCAGGTGAACCTTTGCTAAGCTTTGATTATACTACCTTGGGCTTGGAGAGAGAGGCTTCCTTTCAAACCAGTATCTTTCCTAATCTGTCCCTGGCTTGTCCTGGGTCTTCTCCCTGTACCCAGTTTCTCCCTTAGATCTTTGGGGGTTTCACACCCTTATCCAATCCAATCCTTTTCCCAGGTTTCCCAGACTAGACTGCTTCCCTTGATGTTGCCATCCTGGCTCCTGGAACACATGTGCCCAGCAGAGGAATTTCCTTTTTATTCTTTATTCCTCCTCTGGATTATCTGGGCTACCAGCTGGCCCTCTAGGGAACTGAGAAACCAGTCCTTCCTTCCTGTTCAGGGGGAGGCATGGGTGTTAATCCCCTTGGTTTGGATTTGGCTGTAATTTCCAGACATAAGCCTGATTAAGCAGTAACTTTCAGCATCAGTTAGGCCCAGTGAGCCTAGTTCCCTTCTCTTTTGTTAGTTCCTGCTGTTATACTAACGTGAGTCAAAAAAAGAGTAATGGTCAAGGAAGACATTTACTTCTCTGAACTGGATATAATGAATCATCACGTACCATCAGACATGATTAGCTCACAGAAAACCAGTATGAGTTCAAGCCTTTGCATTTTTAGCCTTACATCCATTCTGGGGGAGCCCAGAAATCAAGTAAATTCTTTGGGACTATGAAAGATACATTACATTAAACTTAAGAAAATGATACATGGGGTGCCCCCCAGTTTCTTCAATGGAGAATTGTGTTTTATAACAACACTTAGAGACAGTTTTGGAGAGATTGTCATGTTTTCTTTTGATGTTTAATTAAAAAGCAAACAAACATGCCCGAGTGTTACCATGCTAATTTAATCAGTTTAAGTTTTCTCTTTATAACAAGGACACTATTTGCCATAGTCAAAAGTTGAGACCTATGGGAGACCAACTGAGAGAAAATTCATAAATAAATAGTGATATATTCACAGAATGAAGTATCATGAAACAATAGTAATGAATAGACTACAACTACATTCTACATTATAGATGATATCACTGACACAATAGTGAATGAAATAATTCAGTCACAAAGTTTATATGTTCTGCTATTACACTTACATGAAGTTCAAATGATGGCAAGGCTAATTCACCATTAGAAGTCAGGATACTGGTTATGTTTTGTGGGAAGTCAATTTGACACACAACGGGGGTTACTCTAGTGCTGAGAAATGTCCCATACCTTATTTGGATGCTAGTGAAATGAGAATTAATTTTATATAAATTCATCAGGCTGTACAACTGTGATTTATTCATTTTTCTATATATGTGGTGTATGTTAATGAAAGGTTAAAAAAATACAAGTAGACATCTGGCAACACAAAAGCTGGCAATATCTCTGTGACAAAGAATTATGTTTCTAGTTCCAATATCTTCACTTGAAGCATAAATGAGACAATGGATTACATAATGACTTTTAACTATAGTTACTGCATTAATGTTATAATTAAACATTACATGAATTTAGAAATGTTGCAATTTGCTCATTGGGATCTCTGCATATGGCATGAAATGCCTGCAATATGGCAATGCATATTTTCTGTTGTTACCAGATTACAGAGGATTATTTGCCTGTGTCCATCAAAGCCCAATTAGACTAGAACAGGAGTTTACAACCAAAAAAGTAAGGGTTTATTTTTAGGAAGAGGCCCATGCCCAGAGACAGGTGAGCTGGTGTTCAAAGACTGGGCTTTCCAATTGCTTGCAGGGGATGGGTTATATCAAGGAAAAATCAATCATGATGACAAGGGAGTTAGGGTCATTGTCAGGGTCATGGTCTCTACTGATTGGTTGGTGCTAGGGTAGGGGGTAGCTAATCACTGCAGCTCGTCCTCATGTCAGCAGTGGTGTGGTGTCTGTTCATCTGGTTTTACTGTTTTTCTCAGCCTAAAGCTTAAACACAACTGAGGCCTAGATGTATGTTTGATTGAAATGCTATGACTACAGTTAATAGACCAGAGGCTTTGTTCCTAAGATTATTTGATGCTGATCAGAACCTCATTGTCCTGAGGGCTTAATGATTCAGAGAATGGACATGCAGAAGGAGGCAGGTAAGTGGGATGCTGGATGAGGCTGGTTTGAATCAAAAAGAAAGAAAAGGAGAAAATGTTGTATTAAAGTTTCTGTGACAGGAAAATAGGATGCAAACAATTCATTTTATTTCAATCCCTGCTATAGAAAATTTTCCTGTGCCTAGTATTCATTCCTGTGCCCTAACTAGTCATTTTATTTTAACTAAACCTAGAGTGATGAGTGAATTGTAAAATGCTGAATTATGTTCTATGTTGATTTATGTGGTACTCATGTGTGCACTTAATAAATTATATGATTTTGATTTGGGTAAAGTTGAATTGCTTCTGATGGTCATGGTTTTACAGTTTAATTTGTGTTATGCCAAATTTACTTTTAATACCAAAGCTGGAAATTTTTATTCTGTGATAGAAATGTGATCACACACGTACACACGCACACACACATGTGTGTGTGCTTCAGAATGAGGTAGCATTTAAAAATTTATAATGAGGTAGAGTTTAAAAAAATAGCTTTTAAAGTGAGGTATTCCTCATTTCAACACCTACATTTCTGGCTTCTCTAGAAATACTGCCCTTTCAAGTAACCCTGGCCCGTATTTGAACATGGCAAAGAGATGTTGGCTATGAAGAAATTGTGCCTTTAAAAAGAGAGCTGTGAATTCCAGTTGAGAGCATTCTCCAATATGCCTTTAACATTCTGTTACCAATCCAAAGTCTGTGTGCTTAACACTTTGAAAAGCCAAAACTAAAAATATCCGTTTAGTATAAGGAAAGTGTCACAAGCATATGTTCATGAATAGTCTTTCTTATAAATCAGCTGGACAACTGCTCGGCTACCTGCCTGCTGAGCAGCCAGGCACCACGGAGTAGACAAGAGTCACACACAGTAACTGTGCTATTCACTCAGCTTTTATTGAAAGCAAGTTCTCTCAAAGTAGGACATCAACATGCATTACTATCCTACTCTAATACGCTAATAGTCTAAGAGAAATATAACATACATACACACACACACAGACCGCCAGTAATCAATGGGGAATAATGAATCCAAATCCCAGAGTCTCAGTCTGCAGGTCTGGGAGACAGCACGGTGAGTACAAGAGTTGTCAGCATCTTTCCAGGAAGGATCTCTGGAGCCAGGGGGCAGCAGGGCAGGCGAAGTTCTCAGTCCAGCAGGGCAGAGCCTCTGGCAGTTGATGCCAAGAGAGATCAGTGTGGCGTGGAGCAGCGCTCGGGTGAGTGGAACTGAGCTGTCTCAGCAGTGGTCTGGAATCTGCCTCAGATATACCTGAAAAATGGTGTTTTCTACCCTTCTGGGTCTTTTTGATCAATGTCTTGGCACCCCTAATGCTAAGTTTTGAATATGTTCAGGAACCTCTGAGTAGTAACATGGCTGTCCTGCTTGACTCCTCTGTTTGCAAGAGTGAAATATTCCCCGAAGCCTATCTGTGGGTGGTTCTTCTCTGCAGACATGACTGTTCTGACCACATGGGCAGATATCTGAGGTGTGTCTCCTTGTCAGATGTGTCTTGAGCAACTTTGGTAGTTTTCCTCTTGAATCAAAGTGTCATGGCTGACTGAAAGCCATTTTAGTTGACATGACTGGCTCCACTTTGTTTTATATACTTATGCTCTCTATCTTGACCAGACCAATGCCATTTTATTGGTCTTACTATCCACAAAATGTTTACCAATTGAGAACGTGCCAACTGAGAAGATGAAAGTTCTAACCTTCAAATTCATTTTGAGAAAGTGCAGAGTTGAGTCTTTATTATCAAAGGAAGGGAAAATAGGAGAGGCTGTTTTTGTGAAAACGCAAGCCCTGAGCAGAATTTTTCTAATGCATCTAAAGCTGGAGCAACTTAAGCCTGAAGACCCTAAGAACAACTCTGGCTTGAACAAGATGGAGTCAGAGAGACTGAGCATGTCACTCTTACATTTCTTCAACACTAGTGTCCAATGTAACATAAAATTCTCACTTTCATTTTTGCTATTCTTTTTTATTTTTTTATTTATTTTTTATTTTAAAAAATTTTATTTACTATTTTTTAGGGAGCGGGGAAGGGAGGAAGGCAGAGGAGAGAAACATCAATGTATGGTTGCCTTTCACCTGCCTCCAGCTACAGACCTGGCTGGAGACCTGGCTTGCCAACCTGGTTATGTGCCCTGGCTGGGAATCGAACCAGCGACCCCTTATTTTTGCTATTCTTAGCCTAGAAAAATAGTTATTATCAAATATTTAAAATAAATTAAGAAAAAAAGAGCACTTAGAATTTTATTCTTAGTGGAAAACAGGTAAACATATAGCTTCATTTCAAGTTTTTTATAAATAAATATTTTATTATTCTTCAGAGAGAGGGGAAGGGAGAGAAACATCAATGTATGGTTGCCTTTCACCTGCCTCCAGCTACAGACCTGGCTGGAGACCTGGTTTGCAACCTAGTTATGTTGCCCTGGCCGGGAATTGAACTAGTGACCTTTGTGTTGGCAGGCCGGCTCCTTATCCAGTGTGCCACCAGCCAGGGCTCATTTCAAGTTTTTATTTCAGTAGTTTAACATGAGAAAAGTGCTACATGCCTGTATCAGTTATGATTGAGGTGGACCCTGGAGATATAGCTGTGTTTATTATTATTGTTTTAAACAATTTAACAATCTTTACATTGTCTTTTTCTATTAAAGTATTTTAATACCTTTACAGAGTAATTATGTACCTGAATATACATTGTTCTAGCTCTGTATTTATTAATGAAATAAATTATATCTTAAAAAAAAGAGAGATGGTAAAAGGTCCCCTGTGAAAAGATGAAGAATGGTGAGGTGCTTAGTTCAACTCAAAGACCCAGGAAGGAAAAAATAGAAATATAACAGAGATATATGATCTACTTTGAAGGTTTGTCTGAATTTGCCAAAATGAAAAAGAAGAGTCTTTCTTATAAATGTTTGGAACAAGTAAGAAAGACTTTTGTGTACACAGGAAGTAGGGTCAAAATAAAATTTCCCATTAGTCTACCTGAGAAATGCCAGTCTAGTTCCAGTCCACTATTTCTGTCATTGTATAAAACATTTTTTTCAAGGAATTTACTAACTCATAATTATTGCCAAAACCAATAGATGGAACTCATTTATTTTGGAATCACAAATATGTCAGATTTCTGTGGTTTGGGATTCTTCATTATATACTTAAGGAAAAATAAGCTTAGACCTATACAGAATGGGAGGTTATTAGATTGTGACTAATTCTGTCAAAAACTATTTTTAACCACATGCTGTCTTATGATATGTGCTACTTTTAGTGCAAGAACACAATAGGGCCTAACTTTAAAAAATGATTTTACAGTGCTGTTCCACAAGAAGCACAGACCAAAGCAAAGTGCCTTTGTTTCTGATTGATAGTTTAAGTGATTGTTATCCAAATGATTAAAGTGGAGTATTGTTGAATGGTTAATTGCTTCCCAAAGTACAGTTTTTAAACTTTGCTCAGAGCTACTAAGCAAACCGAATGAATAAACCCAGTTCTTATTTAGGTCCTACTCATGACTTATTATCCTTATTCCATCAATTATTTTCCTGGTATTGTTTTGGCTTCTTTTGCATTATCTTGGAAAAGAATAATATCCACAATGGTACTGAAATACAAAGATTTATTCATTTGTGTACCTCTTTGTCTTGATTTCATCAAGGAGCAAAACAAACAGTTGTTACTGAATGCAAAACTTGCATTTAAAATAGAAACTGCTACTTCAACAGGAAGAAAAGTGAAAAGCTGGGATGGTAGTAGAGATAATTACCACTTCAGAACTCAAATTTGTTGGTTGTGATTGAAGTGTGGAGAGAAATATGAGCCTGGTGTGTGCAGTGAATTCAGATTTAAATTCAGTCAAAACAAAATAACACTAGACCCTCCAAAGGTTATTTGATGATGATTTCCTTTAGAGGGATTCTTCTAAACTAGGAGAATCCCATGTGATATGGGTGCCTCATTTTGGACATCTCTCTTGGGTGTTATAAGGCTCTGAGCACAAAATATTTGGTTATTTTCAGGATTAGAAAAAGGAAAGCTAATTTAGGATTCAATTGTGAATATATCAATTAATAATATTCATGGAAGATTTTAAAATAGTATGGTGGTAAGCCCTGGCTGGTAGCACAGTGGATGAGGTGCCAGCCTACAAACACAAAGGTCACTGATTCGATTCCCAGCCAGGGCACATAAACAGGTTGCAAGCCAGGTCTCCAGCCAGGTCCATAGCTTGAGGCAGGTGAAAGGCAACCATACATTGATGTTTCTCTCCCTCTCTGCCTCTCTCTCTTCCCCTATCTCTGGAAAAAATAAATAAAATCTTTTTAAAAATAGTATGGAATTAAATGGACAATTACTATCATTTATTTCTACAAAATTAAAATATTGGTAAAATAATATTTAAACAGAAGTAGATAGAATCAGAAAATCAAGATTATAGTGTTGACTCTGTGTTTAATAATCACTTGACCTCAGGATGATGCTCTAATCAATTGAACTACCCAGTCGGGGCCCAATTCATTTTTATTTTTACTTTTTAAAGATTTTATTTAGTCATTTTTAGAGAGAGGGGAAGAGAGAGGGAAAGAAAGGGATAGAAACACCAATATGATTTCTTGCCCCCAGCATGTCCCCATCTGAGAGGACCAGGCTCACACAACAAAGGCAAGTGCCCATACAGGGAATTAAACTGGTAACCTTTGGTTTTGTGGGACCATGCCCAACTCAACTAAGCCACTGGTCAGGGCGGAACCCAATTCTTTATCATTTTAAACTTAGGTTAATGTTGAACGATTCCCTCCTATCCTAGCCTGATCTGCTGTCAATGGAGAAGGCGTCACTCAGAGAAAAGGTATAGCCAGTTATTTTCCTGGTATTGTTTTGGCTTCTTTTACATTATCTGGGAAAATAATGGTATCCACAATGGCACTGAACTACAAAGATTTATTCATTTGTTTACTCCTTTGTTTAGATTTCAGCAAGGAGCAAAACAAACAATTGTTACTAAAAGCAAAATTTGCATTCAAAATAGAAATTACTACTTCAACAGGAAGAAAAGTGAAAAGTTGGAGTGGTAGTAGAAATAATTACTTCAGAACTTAAGTTTGTTGGCTTTGATTAAAGGGTGGAGAGAAAAATGAGAAAAATGGTACCTTCTCAATTAGGGAAGTCTTTTGATAGGGAACTCAAGAGTTGAAGATTTTAGCCTTAGTTGATAGGCTTTAGTGATGAATATATGTGGAAAGCTGTTATTCCAGAAACTGAAATGCTGGACTCCAGAAGTTTGACAAATTATTCAACCTTTGTGCCCACAGGGTCTGCAAGCCCTGGGATGGTATCTGAGCCATTGTGTTCCAGGGAGGGAAAATAGATGAGGCAGATAAAGAATTGTTGATCAACAAATAAAAAAGTGCTAGAAAAATCCCAGTGATGAACCTTGAACATTTTTTTCCAACCCCCTTACCTACCTTTTCTGCTTCTTATAAAATGTCAATGGACAGCTTGAGATGAGATATTAAGGTGGCTTTTCAGGGGACATAACTCACTATCTTCTCAGATTGCTAGCATCTGAATAAAATGTCCATAAAGATTCAATCCTTGTCTTTCCTTATTGGTTCTGAAAGAGACAGGTGTCACAAACCCCTACTTTTCTGGCTTCACTTTCTTTCTTCAACTGTACATGTATACATCCTCATAGGTTCTTGAGCTATAGTCCTTGATCGCGTAAGACTGGAAACTGAAGAAGGGAAAGAAGAGATAATGAAAGCTGATTCTTATTTGATGGACACTGATTAAAATTGGCATCAATAGGGGTGCAAAGTGAACATTTCTCAGGAGCCTGTGTGTGTCAGTCTGTGTCACACACAACCCTGTTGCTGATGTTGACTTGTTGGAAGTTCTGAGTGAACTCTTATCTTTTTATTTGAAACTGCATTTCTTCATCATATAACTAATACACGTCTATCCTGAAGGTTGAATGTTCTCTTTCTAATTATCCACCTTGGTATTGTGTGGGAATATGCACTTTTTATTCTAGTTTTAAAATTAAATCCATGATCAAGTAATAATTGAGGATTTTTCTCTCTACGTATACTTGCAGTTATAAATAAATGTTTTCCCCAAAAATACAAAGATTGAGGTAGTTGTTAGAGTTTAGCAGTGGAGCCATATTTTGCTTTTGCAATGTTCAAATTGATGCTTGCTAACTCATTAGGGTATATAGCTTTCTGCTTCCTTTTTTTTGAAATCTAAAATGAATCTATATTTGATAAATCTATTTCTATGACATTCCTAAAAGGAAATTAGTAATTTTTTCCAACAACCAATTATGTAGATTTCTTTAGCTGCCTCTCTCATTCTCAGCTTCAAAAATTAGAATTCTTTTGCTCAATGTTTCTCCTGTTTTCAACAGTATGATCTATTTTTTTTTTTTTTAAGATTTTATTCATTATTTTTAGAGAGAAGGGCAGGCAGGGAGGAAGTAAAGGAGAGAAACATCACTGTATGGTTGCCTTTCACCTGCTTCCAGCTTCAGACCTGGCTGGAGACCTGGCTTGTAACCTGGTTATGTGCCCTGACTGGGAATTGAACCAGTGACCTTTGGGTTTGCACAGGCCAGAGCCAATTCACTGAGCCATATCAGCCAGGACCATTATAATCTATTTTTTTTTTTTTTTCTTTTAATTATCTTTTAGACAGAGGGGAAGGGACAGAGGGAGAGAGACTTTCAATGTATGGTTGCCTTTCACCTGACTCCAGCCACGGACCTGGCTGGAGACCTGGCTTGCAACCTGGGTATGTGCCCTGGCTGGGAATTGAATCAGTGACCTTTGGGTTCACAGGCCAGTGCCTAATCCATTATGCTACCAGCTAGGGCCTGTAATCTATTTTCAATGTGTTCATTTACTTTTAACATTGTAAGGAGTCAAAGGTTTCTATGAATGGAAAAGGGTTGGGTAGCAGGTAGTTAAACATGTGGACACATTCATTATTAGTTCTAATCAAAGTCTCAAATCTGGTTAAAATGGTTGCATATGATAATTTTATCTCTAAATGTTAGTATCATGAAAAAGATACACCTGTAATATAATTTACCAAGGAAACTTTTTCACATTACTTTGTAAATAACCAACTTGAGCTCTGTTATTTGTATTCTAGCTTTTTTATACTGAATCTTTTGTTCACTTTGAAGTATAAGTCTTTTATCAATAAACATTATAAGAATGGAATTACATCAACCAGTCAGCCATTATAATCACAATAAACTGGATTATCCAGAGCATTTACCTAAAAGTAAAGAGCCTGGGACTATTCTTTACTATGCAATGGAAAAAATACTTGTACTATGATATTTATACTCAATGAAGGGTTTAAAAAATGTTTTATAAATACTAATCCTTTTAACACATCAACAGATTAGGAATATAAGTATAGTTTGCCAGGACTAGGAGATAATACGTGAGTTCTGAAATTGTCAAGGCATGAAGCTAACACTGCATATACATTTTCTGGGTACATGATTTACTACCCTTATTCTGAATAAGGAGCTGCGTTGCCTCTCAGTAAATGTTAGCCACCAAAATTAAATTCTAAACTTTCAATAGTAAAATTATAGAAAGTTTATATTTTCCAACATACAAGTAAGTAATATATAACCCAATTACTTTTAGAAAGTTTTACCTGAAGACTAGAATAAATGGCCCTAGCTGGTGGCATAGTGGATAGGTGCTGGCCTGAGAACCAAAAGGTCACTGGTTCAGGGCACATAACCAGGTTGCAAGCCAGGTCTCCAGCCAGGTCCATAGCTGGAGGCAGGTGAAAGGCAACCATACACTGATGCCTCTCTCCCTTTCCACCTCTCTCCCTTCCCCTTTCTCTAAAAGTAATAAATAGAATCTTTAAAAAAAAAAAAAAAAGACTAGAATAAATCAATCAGTTAACTAAATGTAGAGCTAGAGATTTCATTTTAATGATCATGTGTATTCATCTTGACAGACCTCTGACATATTTATTCTGTTCACTGTATGGGCAACCAAGAAAAGGATAAGAGATGTTAAATATCTTCATTAGGTTTTGACTAAATAAACAGCAGATGAGAGATACAAAAGCAGGTCTTACCAAGTCCAGTTGCTCTTTTCATTCTATCATTTGTCATCATTGGGACAATTTTTTTGGTATAACCATAGCTCAAAATATTCATTATCTGTGTTTTTATTAAGGTACTGTTTTGTTTTCAGTTTGTCATTTCAAAGTACAATCCCTTCATTTCCCATCACACTAAATAGTGCTGCTTAAAGTGAAGTCATAAGGAATAATAATTTCAAATTTAAAAGCCAAACATATTTCTGCTAATTTTTCTTCCAGAAAACCACATTTTAAAGCAAACACTGGTTCAGCAACACATCATTTGCCCAGAACACATTAATTATATAAATTTTAAAAATCTCCTTTTTCATTTTTGATTTTGAGTCCTCTTTTTTTTCTTGATGAGTGTAGCTACAGTTTGTAAATTTTGTTTATCTTTTTAAATAATAAACCTTTAGTTTTATTTATTTATTTTTTTATTTTTAACCTCTATTTCATTTGTTCTTGCCCTTTTTAGTCTCCATTTATTTTTGCTTTGATATGTTCTTCTGCTGACTTTGGGCTCTTTTTTCAGTTTCTTGGGTTGTAGAGTTAGGTTATTTATTTGAGGTTTTTCTTGTTTTATTAATTTAGGCATTTATTGCTAGTAGTTCTTTCTTAGAACTGCTCTTGCATCACATATATGTTAATATGTAATATTTCCATTTTCATTTATCTCAAGGTATGTTTTAAAACTTTCTTCTTTGTCCCATGGTTATTCAGAAGTATTGTGTTTGATCTTTGCATATTTGTGAATTTTTCAGTTGTCTTCTTGTAGTTGGTTTCTAATTTCATAGCATTGTGAGTTGAAAAAGATACTTGATATAATTTCAATCTTCTTAAATTCAGTAAGACTTATTTTGTCAAAGGGGAGGAGGAAATTGAGACAACTGTAATAGCAAAATAAATAAAATATATTTAATAAAAAGAGAGAGACTTGTTTTGTGGCCTAACATGTGATTTATCCCGGAGTATTATTTAAGTATACTTGAAAAGAATGTATATTCTGTTGCTTTTGGATGGAATGTTCTGCATATATTTTAACTTCATCTGTTATAATATGTAGTTTAAGGCCAATGTCTGCTTATTGGTTCTCTGTCTGAATGATCTCTCTGTTGGTGTAAGTGAGGTGTTCAAGTCTTCTACTCATATTTTATTGCTATTTCTCTCTGTTTGTTTTTATATATTCAGGTACTCCTACATTGGGTACATAAATGTTTACAGATATTGTATTCTCTTGTTGGTTTGACCTGTATATCCTCATGTAATGGCCAGCTCTCTTATTGTAGTCCATATTCTAAAGAGCATGCTTGTTCCTGTTTGTGTTTTTTGTGTTTGTATGTAGTGCTGCTTGTTTTATTGATTTCTTTTTTTATTATTCAAGGAAATCTCTGTTGAGACATTAGCTGAGCACAAACTGAAGAAACAGACTTCAATGACTGTGCAAACGAAGGAATACAGTCTTTGAAAAAATAGTTCAGAAAAATCATTAAACAAATAGGCCACTACAGCATTCAAAAAATCAAACAATGGCAAATCCCAAAGAATAAGGAGAATCTAATTTATAAATTTACCTCTTATCATACTTAAATATCCAGTTTTCAGCAACAAAAAGTCACAGGCATATGAAGAAACTAGAAACAATGTTCCGTTCAAAGGAACTAACTAATTTGATGGAAGCAAAGCCATATCTAAGGAAGTATAGACATTGGATTTAATTGATTCAATATATGTTAAAATCTTAATCATTCTCAATGATCTAAAGAAAAGCATGTATAAAGAACTAAAGAAAATCATGAAAACAATATAGAACAAGATGAGAATATTTAAAAGAGATAAAACTTATGAAAATAAATTTTGATGCTGAAGATTGTAATTACTAAATTTAAATATTAACCAAAGGAATTCAATAGCAGACTTGAGCAAGTTAAAAAAGAAAATGAATAAGACACATGAATGGATCAATAGCAAAATGACTGAAGTCCTTCTTAAACTGATAATTACTTTAAATGTAAATATTGAACTCTCCAATGAAAAGGCAAAGATTGCATAATGGGTTAACAATGACAAACTCCTAGGAGAAAAGAGAAGTAAATCATCATGATCTTGAATATGGAAGTGGATTCTTGGGTATTACACCAAAAACATTAGTAATGAAATAAAAATAGATAAATTGGACTTCATTAAAATTTGGAACTTCTGTTCATCACATTTTTAATAAAGTGAATAAATAACTCTGTTTATGAAATAAACAAAGGAAATTTTAGTCATTAGGAAAATAGAAATCAAAACCACTGAGATACCAGTTCAAACCTTTTAGAATTGCTGTATTTAAAAACAAAGAACAGAAAATATCAGTGAAAGCAAAAATTTGGAGAAATTAGAACATTCATAGACTCTGGTGGAAATGTTAAATTGTGCTGGCATTGTGGAAAACAGTGTGAGATTTCTTCAAAGCCAAACACAGAATTACTTAGTATGTGAACCAGCAATTCTATCTCAATTCTTATATACCTTTATAAGAGACATAAATAGGTATGTGTGTGTCAATCATGATTGCAGCATAATTCACAATAGCTTAACAAATGGAAACAGTCCAAATATTTATCAACAGAGGAATGCATACACAAAATAGGCTGTATACCAATGCAGTTGTCTTGACACATGTTATAACATAGATGGAACTTGAATCCAATGTACTGAAGTGAAACCAGACACAAATTACCAAATATTGTATAATTCAACTTATATGAACTATCTAGAGTACTCAAAAATAAAAATAGATAGAAGTTTACCAGGGTTTAGAGCAGAAGAAGGATAGGGAGTGACTACTTAATGGCTACAGAATTTCTGTTTTAAGCAATGAATAAATTTTGGAAATTCATGTTAGTGATGACTGCCCAACATTGTTGATATAACTACTACCACTGAACTATACAGTTGAAAATAGTTAAAATAGATTATTTTATATTATATTTTTGTTGCACTAAAACTTTAGAAAACTTGGAATTAAAACAGATGATTACATGTGGGAGTAGAAACAATTTCTAATGACGAAAAGGTCAAGCTAATAAAAAAAATCCAATGTATTTAAATTACTAATTTTGTTATAGCAACCCAGACCACCTAAAACATCTCTAGAAATTGATGTGTAGTACTCAACTACTTATTTGGCCACTCAGTCCATCTTCAAAGCAGAGGGATCTACAAACTATATAACTTTTAAATCAATTTTCCTCTTAGTCTAAAGTCTTTTAAACAAAGCAATCAGATGCTATGAATGATATAAAGCATATCAAATAACTGAATCTTTAACAGCTAAGTAATTTAAATAAATTCAGTGCAATATAAGTTTGCTTCTTACTAATATTTACTGGGAAGTCAAGTAAATGATATGATCTGAATTGTATTAATCTTAGAGCTACAGAACAGAAAAAGAGGGAAATAGTGCTTAGTGTTAGTGATGAATCACTGAGTCAGGAAATACAAGGCATCATCTAGAATAGTCATATGCCACTGGGATAGTGCAGATGAGATAAATAAAGTAGGTGGCTGTGTATGGCATGTGACTTCCTGTTCTCAAAACACTTGACTATTGTGTAAATTTGATCATTTTTCGTAGGAATTCTCAAGCTAGACAGTCAAAACTAATTTTGTTAATAACAAACTGTATCCAGACTACATCCTTGCAGATACATAATATTAAATAGATTGTAACTGCAGAAACTAATTTAATTAATTGTACTTTTAGAACTCGCATGTATTGCTCACTCAGTAATATTTGTCAGAGTTTAGAAAATATTCCTGTTCATTAAATAATATTGGAGGGAATTGCTGCTTCTCTTGTGGTAAATTAATAATTATCCTAGTGACAAACTGTCTTGTACATGAAGTGGGATAATCAAACTATTGGAAGATACTTTTATTTTCTTATTAATTGATTTGTGATATTTGTTTTCACTTTAATATTTACTTAGGTTTCAATGATAATGAACCAGAATGAAAAAGCACAGAATAACCTGGAAAGGCAGGCATGGGCTGCTAGCCTTTGGCCAATAATCAATTACAAATATTGTGTGCATCAGCTTCTACCTTTTGTTTAATTCCTAAGCAAATAAAGGGAAGAACCAGAATGACCGTACAGAGAAATTACAAAACATGGTCCAGGTTAAAACTGTACATTATCTTTCATACAAAGCCATGCAATTCTAAAACCTGATTCCTGTGACAAAGCCTATAACAAAAAGAAAAAAAATAGCACAACATAAATTCAGTCATGTGATACTCCCTGGGACAGGAGGAAACTGTATCATTTTAATCTGTTTTAATTCCAAGGCTAAAAATGTAATTCTGCAACTAAGGGTCCTGAAATCGAAATTGAATGTCCACTGAAGAAACTTCTCAAAGAATCTTATGGTAGAGCTCCCTTAATAAGCTTTATAGTCAGCATATTTCCTTGTTTTATTAAGTATTTTGCTTGGATTTAAAATGTATCTCTGAGGTATATTAAACCTGAAAGGAATGAAAATTTCTAATCATTAGAAAAATTTAAAGATACTGTCTAACATCTACTGCATTCAGCTTCAGTCAATTTTTTTGAAGACCCTTTCAAAGACTGCTCATTTCATAATGGATGATTTACCAGCCACCTGCCCACACCGAGGTGAGATGAGTGTTTAGCAGGTTTTGACCATAACTAGCATGACCCTATGTGCCACCCTCCCTATCCACCTGATCTCATCCTGATTGACTTTTTTTTTTTTTTAATTTGTTTCCTTGGATGAGAAAAATCATCAAAGGGAAATGTTTTTTATTAAATCATTTCTATTGTTATTCCATTATGATTGTCCCAATTTTTTCTCCTTTGCCTTCCTCTGACCATTCCCCTTACTCCTCCCTGCCCTGCTCCCACAGTCAATTCCCACACTGTTATCATGACTTTGGGTCATTCATATATATTCTTTGTCTAGTCCCTTCCCCTTCTTTCCACCATTATCACCCTTCTCCCACCCCTCTGGTCATTTTTAGTCTGCTCCATGTTTCCATGCCTGTGTTTCTATTTTATTCATTAGTTAATTTTTTTCATTAGATTCCCCATATAGGTGAGATCATATGGTATTTGTCTTTCACTGACTGGCTTATTTCACTGAACATAATATTCTTTAGTTTCATCCATGCTGTCACAAAAGGTTCCTTGTTTCTGTAGCATTCCATTGTGTAAATATACCAGTTTTTTGATTCACTCATTCACTGATTGGCACTTAACCTGTTTCATATATATATATTATATATATGTACATGTATATATATATAATATATATATAATATGTTCTATAAATTTCCATTCAATATAACTGTGAGCCTAAACAT
Organism: Noctilio leporinus; assembly: GCA_004026585.1. Classification (NCBI taxonomy): domain Eukaryota; kingdom Metazoa; phylum Chordata; class Mammalia; order Chiroptera; family Noctilionidae; genus Noctilio; species Noctilio leporinus. The sequence continues at coordinate 248,464 of PVIW01001370.1, read as the reverse complement.
TTAAGCATCCCTCAAACTCCTATCTCCTATCACAAATCCTTCAAGAATAACATAACTATTTCATCTTACTGTGAAAATGTATGTACACTTTTATATAAAGATGATTCTTCTATTGTTGCTCTGAATCCAACTACATTTACCTCATTGAGAATAGCACCATAATTCCAACCTTCATTTTTTAGTATATTTTTAATTTTCTCTTTGTATTGGCTTCCAGCTAAGAATGGAATCATGCTCAAATTTCTCACCTTCTACCCCTATGCTAAATCATCATGTTTTTTCCCATTTCCAAATAAACTTTTTGATAGATTTATAAATTTTATTTTTAATTACCTATTGCACATTCTTTACTGATTCTGTTATATCATTCACTGATGGGCACCTGGCTATTGTACATAGGGGTGCATAAATTCTTCTGAATTGTTGCTTTTGGATTCTTAGGGTATATTCCCAGGAGTGGAATCACTGGTTCAAAAGGCTGTTCTAGTTTTATTTTTTTGAAGAAATTTCATACAATGCTCCACAGTAGCTGAACCATTCTGCATTCCCAACAACAGTACACTAGGGTCCTTTTCTCCACATCCTTGCCAGTATTTATTATTTGTTGATTTATTAATAATGGCCATTATGACTGGTGTGAGGTGGTATCTCACTGTGGTTTTAATTTGCATCTCTCTGATGGTTAGTGATGTTGAGCATCATTTCATATGTCTATAAGCCAGATGGTCTGCATGCCCTCCTTGGAGAAGTATCTATCCAGGTCCTTTGTCTTTTTTCAATTTGGTTGCTACATGGGATATCTGAAATTTTACTGCCTAAGCTTTCTTCTAGGGCTTTTATGGTGCCATGACTTATATTTAAGTCTTATGCATTTTGAGTTTATTCTGGGGTATGGTATATGTTGGTGATCTACTTTCAATTTTTTTTTTTTTTGCATGTACCACTCCAGTTCTCCCAACAGCATTTATTTTTTTAAATATTTTTTTAATTTATTATTTTCAGGGAGAGGGGAAGGGAGAGAGGCAGAGAGGGAGAGAGACATCAATGTATGGTTGCTTTTCACCTGCCTGCAGCCACAGACCTGGATGGAGACCAGGCTGGAGGCCTGGCTTGCAACCTGGTTATGTTGCCCTGGCTGGGAACCAAACCAGCAACCTTTGGGTTCGCAGGCCGGCACCTTATTCACTGTGCCACCAGCCAGGGCTCCAACAGCATTTATTAAAGAGAGTATTTTATTCCCAGCCCACTTTGTCAAAAATTAATTGACCATAGATCTATGGCTTTATTTCTGGGCTCTCTATTCTGTTCCATTGATCATTGTGTCTGTCTTTATGCCAGTACTGGACAGTTTTGGTTTAGAATAAACCTCTCTTGCTATTGTAATACACAGTGTTCCCTCTTCCTGAAGTACCATTCTTTATGTACCTTGCCTCCTACATGCTTTCTCCTATAAACATTTCAGGTGTCAGTTGAAACCTTATTTTCTTCCTACTCTTTGTGACTAACTACCCTACCAACATTGGGTATTTACACATACTCCTCACCTCATGTCAACCCTGAATTTATTGTGCTTTGTTTTCTAAAATATTCAGCCAACTTTGATACAATTGTTCAATTGTTTCTGTATCTTACAGAGCTGTTTCCATAACTACTTTATAGGCCCAGTAGACTAATTGGTAGTAGATGAACATAGTCTCTACCACTTAGTAGATGCCCATGAACATGCACTGAATGAATCAACAAATGAATGTATAATAAATAATGTCACCCAAAATGGCAACAAATTCATTAGAAAAAAATGACTGGTTTAGCTGTTAGGGAATTATGGAGTCTCTTGAAATAAATGAAATTTTGTGTTATTTCCTTCTTCATGCCTTTATATAAATTTTTCATTGTTTTGTTTCCAAGAGGACCTAGGGATTTGATTCATTATTGTTGGGTAATTGTCATAAAATATTTCTTTGTTTTAATTACAACCCAGTTGTAAAGCACAGCAGTATCCAAATTCTTTGCTCTTTCTGACTGATCCTACAAACTTAAAAATATATATTGAAAGTGTCCAGTCATGTACTATGAAAAATAAAGACATTTATTGAAGATACAGACACCAGAAACATTATACGTAGGACATTGACGCCTCAGTCCATTTCAAAGTAGACACCTTGGGACCTCACATAGTTCTCTCAGCATCATTGGCAACTGTAGAACAATGTTCCTTCTGCTTTTGTAGCAGAAGCCACAGAACAAATTTTGCCATGACATGTCTCATGCCAATAACCTGTGTCAAAATATCAGACACAGTAGTTTTTGGGATCCCAAGATCAGCTTCAGTTCTCACACTGCCAGTCCCTGATCTTTGTTGATTGTAGCTCACACACGTTCAACATTTTCAGATGTTCTGTTTGTTTCAGAGCTACCAGAATGTGAGTCACTTTCAAAGATTCTTGACCATCTTTAAAGCTGTTGTGCCACAGTTTTATTTGTGCTGCACTCATTGCATCATTCCTGAAAGCCTTCTGAATTATCCAAATAGTTTCTATGGAAGGATGTTCCAGTTTAATGCAAAGTATGATGCAAATTCATTGCTCTACTCAGTCATTTTAAATGCAACAGCCACATGCTTGAATGAACATGTGTACTATGTATAGACTTTTATTCAGTGGTGTCTAACCACTGGCACTGACTAGAACAGTGAAGTTGTTATTCATGCATGCACTTTCCAGCCTACTCTCTTTGACTGCCAGGTTACATCCATGTCACACGAACCATTCTTGGTATATTATAATAATGGTTGTATTTCTTCAGGATGGGCCTCATATATTACTAGTAGTGACAGGAAAAGAAAGAATTAAAAAAAATAATCAAGAGATAACTAGGAACTTCTTATATCCATGTAATCGATCATAATTAAAATTTTAAAGGAGATGGGCCTAATATATTAACTCCCAGTCTACTGGGTCTCGAGAATAGTTAGGAAAAATGTAATGGATGAAACTGGGTCTACTTGACTAATCTTGCTTTTGATTCTTTTTCCTGAGCTAAACCTTTCTCTGATCAATTTAATGGACTTAACGCTCAGACTTTAAACTGGGGAAGATTTTGATCCCTAGTGTTTTTCATTAACTACTGGAATCAGCTGCTTAGTTTTACCTTGTAGAATAAACTCATAAGATACACAAATACCTTTAAAGTCCTGGATGTCATTGCTTTAACTCTCCTAAAGTTCTTTAAAAGGTCTCTCTAGAAGCTCTCTCTTCCCCTGCTCCTCATTTCTTTTTGCCTTCATTACTTTGTCTACACCCTGTTAATCACTTGTTTTTTAAGCAAATTAAACCTGTTTTTCTTTATCTGTTGTTTTAAATGTATGTGTCTAATCTTGCTGACGCATTAGCCCTCTCTGATAAATTCAGTGGTCTAATTTCTCCTTTTACGAAAATTTTATTCTTTTTATTCTCATTAATTTCCTATTTTCAGTCCAGCCTTTGTACCCACTTTTTAGCTTCTTGGCAGATTAGACAAGTAGGCTTGGATTTGAAGAAATGATTGATTGAGGTTTTACTGGGCTTAGGTTCCAGCCATGTCTCATTCCCCACTTTTTTTTTTACATATTTTACTTTTTTGTATCAATACCATAAGAGAGAGAGAAAAAAAAAAAGACTTTCTAGAAATGTACTTTCATAACTTGAATTACCAAAATAGCCTAAACATACAAATACCTTTTTCACCCAGTGAAGAAAATTATTTTCTCTTTCAGGAAAAAAAAAAAAATGTGAGAGACTTAGGATCTAAATAATGGAGCTCTATCAGTAATGCTAGTATCTTACAAAGACCACCTCAAACCTGGTGTTAAGTTAAACTGCCCCTGAGTGCCATGAGGCATTCAGTATACTGCTCCATGCTTTGAAATATGACAAGTCTGATGGTAATCATTTTTTTTTTAAGATTTTATTTCATTATTTTTAGAAAGAGGGAAAGAGAGAGAGGCAGAGAGGGAGAGAGACATCAATGTATGTCACCTGCCTCCAGCCACAGACCTGACGGGAGACCTGGTTTGCAACCTTGTTATGTGCCCTGGCTGGGGAATCGAACCTACGACCTTTGGGTTCGCAGGCCAGCGCCTTATCCACTGTGCTACCAGCCAGGGCAGTGATGCTAATCTTTGAGGTCACAAGTTGTCTGGTAAATATCATCCCTGTTAGACTGTTGTGAATCTGAAAACATGATGGCCAGGTTCTATCATTACAGTTGATCAAAAGTTTCACATCCCTCTTCTGCTGGGATATTCCACAAGGAAGCACAGTGTTTTACCTACCAAGGAATATGAGATGAAAATGAAAACAAAAAGAATAAAAAATGAAACTGAAATGCCTTGCATTATGTCTTTTGGATCATACCTTCTTGGTTTTGTCATTTTTATAATTTTATACTGGATTGTATGTGTATTGCTAAATATCTCTAAAAGAAAATTGCTTGAAATACATTAAATATGCATCTCTGAGCATATTATGTTTAAAATCTCACAGGGAGCTCACAAAGTTCAAACCCATTATTTTGCTATATATAATTTTTTAGCATTGGGCATCTGCCTCTGTTTCTCACTGTGCTCTCCCGGCCATTTTAGGATGTGGTATTCCAGCTCCCTAAGGTTGCACAAATATGCTGAATTTTCCTCTTCCTTTTAACATTATCACCTGCTGACTTTTCTTTGCTTAGGAGCACTATTCTTCTTTTTCCTGGCCTAGATAATGCCTAACTATTGAGTCTACTCCATTTAGAAACATTTTCCCAATTCTCCCTCTCCCATCTTTGAGTTAAGTGCATCTCCTATGTACTCCATGAGGATACTCTGAATTCCTCTATATTATTACCTATATTTTTATTTTCATTATCAATGTGTGGATCACACTAGCTTTTGAAAATAGAGCCAGAGCCTTGTTAATTTGTATCTGATATATATCGGAGGCCCAGATAAAATTCACCAAGTGTATAAAATACAGGCTTTTTATATTATTTCAAAATAAATAGTTTATATAAATACTATTTAATCACCAAAATGAATTCAAATTTTGAATCAAAGATCTTAGTTTAGATTTTGTAAACTACTACTATATTCTGCAATATCTTTTATTCAGATTTTGTTTAACATAGTGAAATACAAATTTTAATATATAAAAATGAGTATGCCCTCAAACTTCATGTAATTATATTAGATAGGTCACTGTTTGTTTGATTCAGTAGTTTTAAAGTGCTTATTAACCTTTCAAATTTGATTTGTCCTATCAATTATATTTAGCAAGGAATTTTTTACCCTTTTAGATTTCTAATTAGCTCTATCACTCATTTCAGTGTTTTAAGATGTTCATATAGCTAGATAACATCTAAAGACTTTTCAATGATTTGTTCAATAACATCTTAGCCGCTAGTTAAATAAAGTATGTATTCTCTCTATACTTGAATTCATTGTTGTACTAAGGTTTTATAGACAGATTTAAAAACCACAAAAGCAAATCTCTAGATATAAAAGCAAATCCTTCTTCCATGAGCTTACTTCTCAGTTTGTTGCTGTGCTTTGAAGTTCAAAACATGTAATTATTAATGATATGATTTCTTAAAAAATACTATAATGTATATAGTACATGAATGGTAAGCAGAAATAAACTCATATTCTTTTTTAATAAATAAAATAATTTTATTTTAAAATTTAGTAACGCTTTCTGTTTTTGACTTTTTCTTTATTTGTTCTATGAACTCAAGGGGTTGCTCTAAAGAATACATAATAGCAAAATTTAAGTTCATTGTGTTTTGTGATCAGATATATTTGACATATATGAGAGAGTATCTAAACATTTTGTACATTTAACTTGCCTCTAAGGTAAACTTTTTCCATCTTGTATCCTGATCTAGTATTTTAATTTGACATTATTAATCATTAGCAGCATAAGAATTTTAAGAGATTAGCAGGTCTATTTGTCTTGCATTTTATATTTGGTCCCTTTGGTCTCTCCTGAACTTTAATATCCCTCCCCAGCATATACATACATATGTACATGTACACACACATGTAGCACATGCACCATCACTAGATCTGGTGACACTTGTGCTGTGCTCATTCATGCATGAGTGGAACTTGAAGCAGAAAGCAAAATAACTCAAAATTATTATTTTTCTTTTTTTTTAATTTGACTTTCCAAGTCTAGGACCTCAGGGAATATAATCATTCATAAAAGTGAAAATGATGTTAGAATGTAAATTGACAGATTTTGTGGGGTTGATGGTGGTCAGGAATGGAAAAATACAGTGAGCATCTTTCTGAGCCTAAATCCTAAGAAAGAAGTAGTGATATCCAGAAAGGAAGACCCTTATCCTTTAAGGAACTTAAAAGCAGAAGTGTGTTAAGTCATATTTCTTGGACACAACTTCAGAAAACACGGAAAAGAACAAAGAAGTAGAAGATTAGACCTTAAAAAATAATAGGGCAGATTAATGGAGGAGCAGAATGCATCTGGTACTCTGTTTACCTATATGGAAATACAGGTCTAAGAAAGACTGTGGAGGGAAACTCACTGACAACCATGTAGATTGACTGATGTTTGAGAATAAAACTAGATATTGGGCATGAGAATTGGCAGCAGAAACAGATTATAATAAAGACAAAATGATTCTTCCTCTTTCAATTTATTCAATTTAGATGCAGTTATAGATAATAGCATGGAATCACAAATTAAATTTAATTTTTTCCTCTGGTGAAATAGAGACATAACAGAAATTAACTTGAGTTAACTAAATTCACAGGAAGATACATCTTTTTTTTTTTTTTTATCCTAAATCATTGCATTTGGAGTTTCAGTAACATGTCATTCTCTTTTTCTCCATTTCCTTCTTTTCAGATACCTTGTAGCCATCTTCTCTCATCCAATGTTGTTATGTTTTTTCTTGGCGTATATATTTATCATTTCTGGTCACTTCTGAGTGTAACAAATCAACTAGACTTGCTCCTGACATCTCATTTAGAACAACTCAGAAAATTTACCCAATCCAATTAAAAAGTCAGTCGAATCAAATGACAACATGAGCTCAATACCATCACTCATGTCACTATGTGGTTATTTCCAGAAACACACACACACACACATAGATAAACACACACAAATATTATTATGTGAATATATGAAGATTTAATTTTCAGGTTGATACAATATATGATTTAAAAAGACAGCCTCTTCTACACATGGCTTTTTTAAGTTCATGGCCCATACCTGCTTCTAAGATACAAGCTCTTATGACTCCTGTATTAACTCTAAACTCTAAACTCCATGCATATCAGCTTCTATTTGTTTTCTTAATCCCAGATATGCCTATTTTATTTCTGCTGTAGGGCCTTTGCACTATCTATTTTCTCTGACTGCAAGTCTTCAAGTGAATGTTTTTCTTTTTCATAATGCATATCTCAGCATATGTATCACTTTCTTTGTGATCACTCATCATTCTCTGTGTACCCTGATATTGCCCTCTAATTCCCCTTACCATAGTCTGTTGTTTTATAGTACCTTCAAGCATCTCACATACAATGAGATGTATTTACATATTTCTTATGTAGTTATTTCTAAAACATTAGATACTCAAGAATAAAACTTTTTTCTGCCATATTCAGTGATATATCCTAAGGAGTGCAGGTGCTCAGTACATAACTTCTTGAATGCTAATGAAATATTTTATGTTACTTCTTATAACTATTTGCTAGTTTATTACATGTCTAATGTCTTTAAAGTTATGGTATACAAAAAATTATGTTTTATCTTTACCAATTTATCTGAAGTACAGAAAAATGCTTGGGAAACACAGAAAGTGTTCAGACATATTTAATTCAGTGATTCATTTGCCATGGGGTGAGCAATTATTTTTTTAAATTTACTCTCAGAATTTACACATTTTTGGTTTTAGGCAAAACTTCAAAAACTCCTAAATAAATATCATATATCAAATAGTTTCTAGTATAGTTGGATAAAGACTTCACCATTTTATCAATAGATCATAATCAAAGCAATTTGGAAAGTAGTATAAAAAGATGTGAAAGAATTATACTTAAAGTTTTCAGGTATCTATGTAAATAGGCCTTTCTTTTTAAATTAATTTTATTTATTATTGTTGTATTACAATTTTTCATGTTTTCTACTATTGCTCTCCCCTGCCCCCATCCTTGCCCCACCTCCCACAGTCAATCCCAGGTCATTGTCCATGTCCACGGGTCCTCCTTGCTAGCTCCTCCACTGAACCCTTCCCCCTCTTCTTTTTTGTTTTTTTTTTAAAGATTTTATTTCACCATTTTTAGAAAGAAGGGAAGGGAGAGAGGCAGAGAGGAAGAGAGACATCAATGTATGGTTGCTTTTCACCTGCCTCCAGCCACAGACCTGACTGGAGACCTGGTTTGCAACCTGGTTATGTGCCCTGGCTGGGGAATTGAACATGCGACCTTTGGGTTTGCAGGCCGGCGCCTTAACCACTGTGCTACCAGCCAGGCCCCCTCTTCTTATGCAGTCATAAGAATATAAGTTGGATCAATATTTATGAAAAGTATTTTCACATTTTTCAAATTTGAAAAATTAAAATGTCCAAATCTAGCTATACTATTTTAGAAATGTATTCTAGTTATATAAATAGACTGCTCTATCAGCTTTATGTAAAAGTATTTTTTTAATAAACAAAGGGAGTTTGCTCATCCTTTATTTATTTATTTATTATGATTATTTTAAAATATTTTATTTATTATTTTTAGAGAGAGGGGTAGGGAAAGAGACAGAGAGGGAGAGAGACATCAATGTATGGTTGCCTTTCACCTGCCTCCAGCTATGGATCTGTCTGGGGAATTGAACCAGCAACCTTTTCAGGCTAGTGCTTTATCCACTGTGCCACCAGCCAGGACTTGTAAAAGTATTTTTATTATAGAGTTGTTTAATGTAGCAAAGAAATAAAAGCATTCTGAACTTTCTAAAATGAATCAATTGTTGTATGTAATGGGAAAATGTGGAATATAGGCACACAGATGAATGAATATATTTGGATAATTACAGTGTTAAATAATAAAAACAGACTTTGAAATATATAATGATTTATTCTATAATATTTATGATTATAATTTATAATAAATATGTACACTAAATATCTAATTCAATTTTATCTTAGTTTATCTACTTTTCTAACACTAAATTTTCTAGCACTAGATTTTCATGAAAATCCAGGATTCAAATAGAAAATCTTCTAATGATTGGTTACATAGATATAAAAAGTAAAGTAGCTATACTTATCCATACATAAAACATTAACATTTTGATAATATTATTGTATGATATTCTGTGATATCCTATGTAATCAAAAACAGCTTCTTTAAGCCCTGTCTGGTGGCTCAGTGGATAGGTGCCGGCCTGTGAACCCAAAGGTCACTGGTTCGATTCCCAGCCAGGGCACATAACCAGGCTGCAAGCCAGGTCTCCAGCCAAGTCTCCAGCCAGGTCCTTAGCTGGAGGCAGTGAAAGGCAATCATATATTGATGTTTCTCTCCCCCTCTGCCTATCTCCTTTCCTTTCTCTCTCTGAAAATAATAACATCTTAAAAAAAAAAGCTTCTTTATCAATTAAATTTATGGCCTTTTAGTGTATATAAACTTTGAAGGGATTATAAACATAATATATACACACTTAACTGTTATTTGTTTATCAGACAAGTTATCTGTAATTGAGGTTTTAGGCTAGATAAACACAATACTTCCAGTTCTATGTTCAGAATGAGTTGAATACTTACTTAACCACTTACTTCCTATGCCGCTTTAAAATATTTCCTTTAACTTTTTGTGTCTCATTTTGTAAAATGAGGATAATAATATACTTCCCACAGAGTTATTGTTCATCTTTGTAAATTGTTTTACTCAGTGCCTAGCATAGTTTAATGTTTCATACATTTTAGTTGGGTGTTGTATTTTTATTTTAAAACTAGGACTCCTGGGAGACTCATTGCTTCTCCCCTTGATTCAAATGAGGCTTTACACACTGTTAGGGTCATTACTGAGGACTCAGAGACAGTATCAATGGGTAGAGCTTTGTGCCTGATGGTTTTGTCTTCTGGACTTGTCATTGTAGAGTCATTGTCTTGTGATTGAAAGAATAGGTACTGAAACTAAGTACCTTGGCTGAATCTAGAGCCCTCCATGTAGTCATGTTACTTAACAATGATTATGACAGAGGCATATAGAGAGTCTTGTGTGTTTATGGATTCTTGTTTAATCATTTTCAAAGCTTCCCAATTTATACTATGGGGTTTCCACATTCTGAGCATTATACTGTACTAAGACTGGGGATAATTAACTGGGTATGCGTTCCTTTTGTAAATTTGTAAAGGACTTTTAGTAACTCAGTCATGTTCTGAGACAAATCATATTTTTAAAGAGTCTATATGGAATAAAGGGTTGAAAATCAATTTCTTAAATCTGTCTATGCTTTCACACTCTCCAAACAGACTTCACATACCCACACGTACAAAGCCACTGAGTTAGGTAGGCTGCTGAAGTTGATATGTGTAGGGGACCCTGACACGACACACAGTAAAATCCCCTGGTGCTGCAGCTGAACCAAAAACCATCCCAAACAGCTCTGTGTAAGGGGAAGAAGATCTGCTGGCCAGTGGCTCTAGGCCAAAGGCCCAGTTCTTTGTCTGCAAAGGTCTTTTATTGAAAGGGATAAATTTGGAGGCATGTAGCTTATTAATCAATGCTAATTACAGGCAATTGGAAAAACCAAGTTGGGGACAGGGAGATCTCACTCAGGTCAGGATGTGTGTGCATTTAAATTTAAAACAGTTCCAACAGTCAGCACAACAAAGGATCAGGCTGGGTGAGAGAACAGGCTGGGTTTCAAGGTAACTGAAGTATTTATCAACGATCTAGTCCCTTTCCCCACAGGGCTACGGGTGTTACATGGAAACATGTATGTACCCTGCATTCCCACAGGTTTAGCCTGGCCCACATGGGACTCCAAGTTTCCATGCTTTTCCCCAGGTGGGCCTCAACAGATTTGTAAGCACAGTTTCTGCTCTCTGGCCTGTAGGAAAGGAAAAGAGCAAGTGGAGACAAACTTGACTCATTGGGATGTGGTAGGGGTGTGCACAATCCTCCCACTGAGCGGACATTGTCAAGACAAGGCTGGCTGCAGGGAGGCGGTGATCTCTTGTTGTTCTGGTCTGTGTTCCTTTAAATCCAGGAGGTTGGGTTTTTTTGGTTTGTTTGTTTTTTTGTTAAAAAGTGAAGTGGTAAAATGAAGTTGGGGGATAATTAACAGATTGAAATACTTTCAGTAAATTTGTCAGGCACTTCTCTTTAAAATACGTGTTTTAAAATGTCAACTTAAGATGCCTCAGTGGTAACCAAACTGTTTCAGAAACAAACAAACACAAATTAAAATACAAAGCAGGAAGGAGAACTATTTTAAAATATATTTTATTTTTCTGTGTGGTTTTCTACAATATTAATGGGAATAGCATATACCTTCCAATAACTCCACAAAGGCCTTTTCCATGAACAACAAAATGTCAGCACTAACATATAATTATGTTTCAATTTCTCTGAAGGGTGATTACCTATTTTTTTCTTTGCCTTCAGGAAATAGAACCGATTTTCTCATAAGAAAGCTCATTTCAATTTCATAAAACATAAATTGTTAGAAAGTATTTACTTTTTCAGCTTATATTGACTATCACAATTCATAAATATTGTTTGCATATTTTTGTGTTGTTTTTGCTGGGAATAATGAATAATTTTGCTCTTATGAGTAGTTCAGAATTTTATAGTCAGCATTGGATACTTCTTTTGAGATAGTTTGAACTGTTAATTTGTAATATATCTTAAAGTAGTTATTTTATATTTCTAATTTAAATGTCATTAGTGATTAAAAGATATTTACTTTCTGTAATAATTTTGCAGTTGTTGGTATTTATGCAACGTAGTTTGAAATACAAACTACTCCTTACACTACAGAATATTTAGTAAAATTAAAATTAAGTATTTAATACTAAACCAAAATCAACTGCATAAGCTTCTTCCTTAAGTAAATCCCATATTCATCATGTTAGGTCACTAGGGTAACATTCAGACAATAAATATGTGCTCTACTTTATCTACATAATAACTTGGGGGATTAAACCATAACTTTTCCATTGCTTCATTTGCAACCAGCAGCTGCTGAAGCACTCGGTGAGTTTCTACAGTATCTGAGGTTCTGTATACAACCCTTCTGAATACACAGACTTTCAAAGTTGCTTAACTAATTTTTAAAAAGATGTAATTTACTTTGAATTCCTTCTCAAGAAGTATTATGCCCTCACTGTCCCTCAGACATACCATGTAATATATTTTAATTAAAAAGAAGCATACTCAGGGGTTATGAAAGGATTTGTTGACTTTAGTACAACTTTTTGAAACCAAAAATAATTTCTGCAAGTGAAGTTTTTTTGTGTGAATTTGACCAACACTATAGTTAAGAATTATATGATAATATATAATATATAACCTCCAATGATATCAAAGCCTGTAGGAAAAAAAAAGAAACTCTAATGTGAGTTTTTATTTATTTTACTTTTAAGAATAATTATACATTTTTCAATACTTTATGGAAGATGGGGTTATGGGAAACAAGCAAAACAGGTAGACCTTGAGATTTAAAAAAGGAGAGTAATAAAAGTAAATGTTTAGAGACCATTGTTACAGAAAGGATCATTTATAAAGTATGTATTATAATATTATTAGTAGAATGAACAAAAGAAGTATATTATTTTTTTATAGTTTCAGTTACACTAAGAGACAATATTTCCTAATTTATCACTTAGAAAAATAATACAAATTGTGTGGTAGAACTAGGTACACGATCAATACTAAAATTAATAAATAAGGATAGAAAACTTTATTTGGTGATAAAATTTTAAAACATGCTTAATATGAATTAACTGTACTTTTAAAAATTATTAAGATATTAGAAAGATATAAATGTAACTTTGAATTGATAGCTTTGCAATTTCTGCAAAATTTTATAGCAAAAGAAATTAATATTATTTTTCTCGCAATCTATATTTTTCCAATTTTACCTAAATGTTTATAATTTATTTTGCTAATCATTTCTATAAATAAGCAATATTCAATCTTTTTCATCTTATGCCCCACAAACTAATAACTAAAATTCTGTGGCATACTAAAAATATATTTTTGATAGTACAACAAAAATGGGTTTTTGATTTACAAAAAAATAATAGTAATTAACTACCCTTTTTGCTCCAAAATGACTTTATAAAAATAGGTGTATATACTTGTATATAGTACAGGGTGTGTGTGATAAAGTGGCAATAACTTTGCATCTCCTTATTTCATGCACTTCTTATTAATTTTGAAAAACTATTTCTAAGGTTATGCATTAACATAATTGTTTCAGCTATAAAGTATTACATTTTGAATGCAACCATCATGTTGAAGGAATATGATTTTGGACCAACCATAATTTCTGGACTGTATGCAGGGTGAACTGCTAAGTAAATTGTAGACTTCAATAACATCCCTTTACATACAGTTTACAACGTGAAGAAGGTGTATGATGCTGATCCTGATGTCACCACACCAACAAGGACAATGCATATAGTACTCAAGGATCACACAAATCCAGATATTGTACAAAGAATCCAGGAGATCATCAATGAAGATCCAGGAAAGTCCATGCACTCTGTAGCAAGAGAACTGCAGATGTCCGATGCAACAGTTCACAAGATTATTGCTAAAGATATCAGATACAGACCGTATGTTCTTAGAAGAGGTCAGTTTATGACACAACAGACAAAGGAAAGGCTCTTTGAAAAAACAAGGACAAGGGAAAGGCTCTTTGAAAAAACAAGGACACTGCTGGCAAAACTGAAAAATCCCAAAGAAAGAAACCCTCTGATTTTCTTCTCCAATTCAAAGAATTCTCAGCAGGACCAAATAGTCAACAAGAAACAATAGGTGGCTCTGTGAAAATCTTAATGAAGTCCCAATTGTCATGAAAATGAAATTTCCTGCTACAGTGATGGTGTTAGGTGTTGTCAGCAATGAAGGAGATATGACCCTGTATTTTTCCCCACAATGCTTGTAGGTGACTGCCGAAGTTTATCTTGATGATTATCTTGATGTTTCCCTTGATGTTTTGAGAGAAGTAGTTGTACCATGGATGAAGCAAGTTGCAAATGGACGTCATTTTATCTTCCAACAAGATGGTGCACCAGCACATAACACCAAAAAGGTGCAAGAATGTCTCAGTGTCAATGTTCCTGAATTCTGATCAAAGGAAATCTGGCCACCTAGTTCACCAGATGCAAATCCTTTAGACTATTATGTATGCAACATTTGTGAGAAAGAAGTTAATAAATAACCTCATTCCAATAAAGAGGCTGTTAAAACTAAGATGGAAAACATTATGATGTCCATGGATAAAGAAAAGTTAATTAAAGTATGCTCAAGCTTCCGAAGTTGAATCGAGTCTATTGTTGCAGCCAATGGAAACATTTTTGAACAATTTTAAAAATAATGACTATGTTTATGTATTTACATATAAGAATAAGTTTATTTCAAAATATAATACTTCTGTGATATTTTGTTTAACACTTTTGTGGCATTTTATTTATTTTACTAAAATTTACCACTCTATCATGTGCACCCTGTAATGATTTCTGGTTCCAAGCATTAACATTATATGCAACCTTATTATACAATGTGACCAATAAAATGCAACTCCATTGTATGGCTTATGTATTTCTGGTTCAAGACAGGGCATTCACACCAGATGGTTATTGTTGTGTTGGCTGTTGTTATTTTTAAATATGACAGTCTAAGGCAATAAAGGTCAGTGCTGTGACTAAATGGTCACATGTTTTACAAATTCATGTAGTACACTGGGGTCAAATTACTGCTATGGTAATTTCCTAATTATTGAGTTCTCATATCATATCACTAATTATAATATATGATATAATATATTTCTATGCTGAGAATTTTCTTTCATCCTTTATAAGATACCCTTTATTGTGACTTTTGTACATCCCTACTTGGGTCTAACAGGTTTATAACAATCACAGACTGCTGTTTTTCCTTTATTCTGGAATTATCTTGGCATATTTTATATATGTAAAATCTTAAAAAATGAAAGGTTTAGAAACCACTGTTACCTGTGAAGATAATTTAGAATGTGCATAATGAACTAATTATTACATTTTCAAGTTGATTTATTGTTGTATAATTGTTTTTATTTTGAGATATTCTCAAGTTTATAAAATATTAGTAGCACAAAGATTTTTACCTGAACCATTGGAGAGTGTGTCATTTACCTGATACTATAACTAAAAATGCTTTAGTGCATATTAAGTACAAAAAAAGATATTCTACTATTTGATCTTAATAAATCATCAAAATTTTCAATAAACCTTGATATGTTACTATATCTAAAAGTCAAACTCCATTACAGCTTTTTAAATATTGTCCTTTTTAGCCAAATAATTCAATTTAGAGTCTTGGGTTGAACTTACTTTTCCAGTCTCTGTAGTCAGCTCCTACTTCAAATCAATCTTTATTATCTAACTTTTATGACTTTAATATGTTTGAAAATAAAGTCTAGTTAATTTTTAAGAATGTCCCTTAATTCACAATTTTGCAATATTTCTTCCATGTTATGACACTTTATTTTAACAGGCACATCACAGATTTGATGTTATCTTCTTATGGCATCTTATTAATTGGTGAACTCATTAGACTTTTCCCATTAGTAGTGATAATCATTTTGATTACTTAAATAAGGTGAAGTCTGCCAGACCATTATTACTCAAAAGTCATGCATTTTTTCTTTGTAATTAATAAATAATTCCTTACTTTGAGGTGGTTACTTTGAGACTGCTTCTTATGAAACATCTTTCCTTCTTTAAAACACATTAGAGTTTTCCTATTTTATTTGATGTTATAATTCATTACTATCATTATTGTTTTGATACTCATTTACTCAGCTCTTTTTCAGTAAAAATATTCAGGCTGTATGTTTTTGGCATGGTTGCATCTTTTAGCAGCTTCTTGCTAACTGGCAAAAAAGGTTGTCTCAGAATCATTGTGCACTTTTATTTGCTTATAGCCTATTTCAGCCATTCTCCAATGTGAATGTTTTAGAAGAGTATAATATTCGTAAGCCAGAATTTGAAGATTCTGTGTTATTGCTATTGGGTTGTTGTGGCTCCCAGCTCTATCAATGAAAGAGTTAGAAAATTTATATTGGTTACATTCCCATCACTATTTATGCTTCTTTCTATCTATCTATCATCTATCCATTTATCATCTATCTATCATCTATCTACCTACCTACCTAATTACCTATCTGTCATCAAAAATTTTGAGTGCACATAGATATATTCAAATCTAACACCATAGGATCCATTCTAGTTTTATTTCCCTTTTCATATTTGTAATTGCTTTCTCTAACAATGAGACACTCACTGTCTTTAATTACACTTAACGCACATATTTGTATAATAAATAGTATTTCCACTTCCCAAGTGCAAGCCCTCCACACACCATTCAGGCTCTGCACAGCTCTGTTGTATGCTCTGCACACTCCTCATGTGGGTAGCTTTTCTAGTCAGTCCGATCAGCTTTAGGTTACTATCACATTTGTTCCCATCTATTTACTTTAGGACCAAATCTTCTTGAGTTGAAGGGAATAGGTATAAGAAGAGAATGCAGAAGAAAAAATAAAAAGGTTGCTATTATACTTTGAATATTTCCCTTTCTACACTCTATCATTAACTATTTTAAGTCCAGTTTGTAACATGATAACTCTTACTTCTTCCATCAACAATGCCTCAACTGCACATTCATGCTTACTATCTTCGTATCTGTGTTATGTTCTGTGTAGTTTATTCACCCACAGGACAGTTGTATGTATTTTGTGGAATATAATCTGCTCTTTATTTCTGTATTGAATTCTTAATTTCAAATTTTATATAATAGGTTTTGCATTTTGATGCTTCTCATAACTTCTGTTCACAGTGGGTTATTTCTTTATATGTTTTTCATATACTTTTGTGATCTTTAATTGTAAGCCCATGGCACTTGCACTTTATGTGTGAGTATTTGTTGAAAATTTATCTTCATTACTCCAGAAAGTATTTATAGTTACTTCTCACAGATCTCTCATGGCCTTACAAATCTACGACAATCATCAATTATTATTTTTAGTTAGTCTTTGTATTTTTAGGTGGACACAAATTTTATAAATGTCAGTTCCAGTACTGTATGATACTCAGCTTATGGTTAGAATTGGTAGGGCAGAATCTTCATATTTTGTCTCCCTCTATCAATTTGTTTTTTATTTTTGCATTTAGTTTGTTCATTGAAGGCATTGTCTTTTAGGAGACAAAACTTATCTGGGAAGTGTTTACCTCACCCTCCCATAGTGGAGTCTTTCCATTATTATCTGTAATGTAATACCCATTATTATCTAATTGCAAGGTTAGTGTCTTTTGCAGAAGTTCCCTCAGCAAACATTCCTTCAGGGATGACATTTCTTCTCTTGATTCTATAACTTACCCTTCTCACTAACACAACTGTCATCATGGTTTTGTTTTGTGTTATAAATGTTACTGAGTATTTTGGTTGATTTCTTCTGGGTAATTCCGAAAGAATTCCTTCCAACTGGTTTATCTAGTCACTCTGTCTGTCATACATACATCCAGAACCAGAAATAAATAATAGATTAGAAATTTAATTAATCTTGAAATAATTTAGTAGACAGAATATGTATATGTCTTATGATGGAAATTAACATATGCTTTTTATTTTTTATTTTTTTCCCATCAATGTATGGTTGCCTTTTTCAACTGCCTCCAGCTACAGACCTGGCTGGAGACCTGGCTTGCAACCTGGTTATATGCCCTGGCTGGGAACATATGCTTTTTAAGATTGGTAGTGTTACCTCTCTTCTTTTGGTTTTATCATCCTTTGTTTCTAATCAAAATCATTATTTTAAGAAATGAAAGCAAGGTTGGTTGTCTTTCCATGTCATTTTTTAAAACAAATCTAGATGATTGGGTGACACTGAAATCTTAATTAAAAAGCCTGTTACCATTTTTTAGAGACTATATTGTTTTAATCAATGAAATTTTGTGCTGCTAATTTAGACATTTAATTTCTTTTATTCAATATTTATAAGACATAAAATATCTTCTTTAGGCTAAAATTCTATATGAAATAGTTCCATATCTGAAGTAAACTGTTAAGTTTTGTTCATTCAATTTTGAATTTTCAAATGATAAGAAAATGATCTTTTCTTTTGAGCTTGGATATTTTTCAGTATGTATTTTTAAAACTCTTGTCAAGATTTCTACTTTGATGAATGTGTTGGTATTTTCTAAAATGTATGATTAATAACTCTTAGAATATATACTTGAGCAAAGTAGAAGACCCTATTCTTTACTAAGTAACATAGTCAATTATTGTAGTTTCAGGCTGAAGAGATAGGTAATAGGGAAATAAAATATTTTAAAACTTTTGTATAAATGGTTTTCTGTATATGTCAGTTTATTGGTAAAGGATGTAGTTCTGTTTTTGGCAACTTAGATCTGTGAGTGGTTAAATCAGCTGACAAGAGAATTTTGCTAAGAAAGCCAAAAAATTGGGTTTAAAATCCTCAGTTGGGTCAATTAACATTCTTCGACCCAAGGTCACTAATGGCACCCTGCAGCCAATCTATTAGAATTTTTTATTATTGGCATGAAAAAAATTGTAAGATATATTACATAATTTAAAGCATTTTCACTATACTAATTTACTTTATTATTATTATAACTCAAAAATATAGATATACTGTTGGCAGAGAAAATAGCTTTCCAGTATCCAGGAAATATATTTCAGGAAGGCACATATAGCATGATTTGAGGAGTAGTGGGAAGAATTATTGGAGCAAAAACAAAGGACTGCTCCCAGTTGCACCATGCCCAATGTCTTATCCATGGCCAGGTGACTCAGCTCCATCCCACTTCAGAAGTCCAGCACTTGTCCCCACCAAATCCAGGGAAGGGTCAGGACCCACACCCACCATGCCATTAGTTTAGCATCTGAGGCTCGAGAGGTCCAAGATGGTCTCTGTTCCCATCCAGCCTGCATTTGGCACTGTGATTCGGCCCTACAGCTGCTGAAGAGGCAGTGTGAATGCCTACCTCGGGACTTTGTTAAGCTTTGGTTATATTTCTTTGGGCTTGGGTAAGAGTAAAAGTTTTCTTTCAAACTATCCAATCCCTTTTCTGGATCTTCCTAGGGTTATGCTAGTGTCTCCTCCTATCTAATCCCTTTCCTGGATCTTCCAGAGTTTTGGGGCTCTTATCCTATCTGGTCTTTTTACCAGATTTTCCCAGGCTAGAGACTTCCTCTTTATGGTTACCATCTTGGTTCCAACTGTGCGTGACTCAGTTTTGCATGGTCATGTGGCTTCTACGCATACCTCAGCAGAGAAAAGTCCCCTTTACTATTTTTCATCCCCCCCAAATTCTGTAATTTGAGAGTACAGATGGCTGATGTAATAAAACCTGTTATTCCTCCCAACCTGGAGGGACAAAGAGACATTAATCCTCTTGGTGGGACAATACCCTATCCCCTGGAGTGCCTGTGGGGCTGTCATTCCCTGACCTCATTATGCTCAGCCAGCTCTCTTCCTTATCCTTTATTAATACCTAACTGTCTGCCTATGCTAACAAGACCATCTTACAGGTAAAATAATGGAATTTAGGGAGAACTTTTATTGACTACTTTGAGAGTCAGAGTGACAGAGTGAAGGGTAAGTAATGTAATTTTTAAAAAGATCAATAGGGATAGAAAGAATGTATATTTATTGACAGTATTCATATAATTTGTGAGTTGGTAGCTATTAATCCCTGAAATCGGACCCTAGATATTATACTATTAAAACCTAGATCCTTCACTCTTATCTGCAGAACTGCATATCCCACTGTGCTGTTGAGAGAGCTGTACACTAGAACACTTAGCACATACATATAAACACAAATTAAACTATTTTATTATCAATAAGTTGTGTTGTCTTCTAAAATTCAATATTGTAGTGATGAATTCAAAATATTTGGATTATTATCTCTCAACATTTAGAATTAGGACATAGACAGTAGCCTTCTTGTTTATACCAATTTATTCCATGCTTGAAATTTATTAAACACATATTTTAACTTTTACCTACCTAATATTTTTGTACAATTTATCAGTACAATGACTTATTAAATCCCATATCTGTAATCTATGGGAAAGTGTTAAGAGTTCATTAAAGCTTCTATCAGTGAATTGTGAGCTTGAGGAATGGTGTCCAAGCTCCAAGGATTAACAGTTATTTGAAAACACACAGTTTGAAACTGACAACTCCAACACTCAGAACAATTAGGAAGCACCAAGCTAATCTACCTGCCATTCTACTGTTCTCTTCCCTGTGTAATGTGAAAAAGTAATTCTTTTTTAGACTTTAGCACCCATGAGGAATAGGATTTATTTATAAGGTAATTATGGATGATTGTGTTAAAAACATGCAAGCCATAAAGCCATATAATGTATTTTAATGATTTAATAATATTTGATAAAATATATTACAGGATTTGAGTCAAAGTTTTAGAATCAAAAGTTAATTTCAACATTTCATGAGAATATCTGTATCTATGCCATACTAAAATAAACTCTTGGCAAAATTGGACAATAAAAAAATTAAGATATATATGGAAGATATTACCTATGAAAACATTAATTTTTAAAGAATATGTTGGTAAACTTTGCATATGGTATACCAATATATTCTTAAAAGACTAATGTTTTTACAGGTAATATCTTCTATACATATCTTATTAATTATAAATTAATATATTTTCAATATATTTTTCTTTCTAACTACCTAATCCCTTTCCTGGAGATTTTATACACATACACACACACACACACACACACATACACACACACACACACATATATATATAGTACATGCGATCAACTGGCTATAACTTTGCATCTCCTTATTTCATATGCATCTTATTAATTTTGAAAAACTATGTTCTTAAGTTTATGATTTAACATCATTATTTCAGATATAAAGTATTAAGTTCTGAGAGCAACTGTCATGTTGAAGGAATACGATGTTAGAGCAACAATAAGTTCTGGACTGCATGCAGGGTGAACTGCTAAGGAAATTGTGGACTTCAATAACATACCTTTATGTATAGTTTACGTATATCTCCAAAATACCTAAAAATTTTTACAAGATAAATTTTTTTATTTGCATGCATAATATAGATTTTCTCATGAGCACAGCTAAGGCTTAACTTTGGATATAATAATTACACATTTGTTTACATAGGTAGAACCAAATACTTTTGGATTTTTCAGAATCATTTCATAATCAACACTCTGACACTGCCACAGATGAATTGTGCTTCAGTTGTTGTCACCTTGGTCAAATGATTTCTGCCTACACAAGGACTTGTAAGGGGTCTTCAGTAAATGCTCACTAGGGAGGAAATTTGTTATTTTTATATGTTTGCTTTATTTTTTGACAACTAATCAACTCTAGTCGTCTCTCTTCCCCTACTTCTCAATCATATTAACATCAGCTATTTAGTCAATATAATCATCAATAGTCTTTCTGCAGAATTTGGTCATGGAAGTATCCAACAATATCTAGCATAGCACTGTGCACATAATTATATGGTAAATTTATATGATTGAAGGAACTTTAGATAGAAAAATGTAGGAAATCATCTGTGTACATATATGTGTTAGAACATGTGAATTTCAGAAGCTACCTAATTTTATTAAATTCAAAAGATGATTCTAAATAATTACTGAACCCAGTACTAGATTTCATGAAATCCCTCAGATGCTTTGTCCTGTTTGCATATAGACTTATAATTTTAATTATAAATTAAGTCACTTATTTATGAAATCTTTTTTTCAAATCTAGGAACTCAAAATATATGTATAACCTGTTAATTTATTCTTGAAGTATTGCTAAAATGATCAAAATTATACAGGACATTCTGTCACCTCAGCAGAATCCTGAGAGAGTACTTTGCTAATTTTATTTTTTTCAAATGTAAGCAAATTGCTGGTATACCATACTTAAGAATTATCTTGAAATCAAATTAAAACTTTTAATTAGTTAATTATTACATTATGATACCAATTTTATCCTAGAGGAAAAAATTGTAAAGGGGAGCAAACATAATTATGGAGGGTATTTCTAAGCTAAGCAGACAAAGTGCTTCTCCATGCATATTATTTTAATTGGCATGTATATTCAGAGAGTTTAGGAGAATGATGGCACATATTTAATGTAAGTTGCTATTCAGCTGTTGCAAGAATAAGAGCTAATCTTTGCAATTTTGTTTTGGGATTAATTAATAATGTGATTGGACACATTCAAACACATGTGCACACAGACACAAAGGTAGGAAAAGAGGAAGATATAATAAAACAAAAATTAGCTTCAAGAAGAAAACAAAATGATGACAAATGAATAAGTCATTTTGCATTGGAAAGAAAAGGAGAAAAAGCAATCATTTGGTTCAATAATTTTATTTCTTATGATTGAGAAAGATGAGTCTTAAACACTTTCATCTTACACCCAAAATAATGCAACAAGTTGTTAATGCTAGAATCAATTTTGGTTCTTCTGAATTAATCTGATCACTCTTCAAGTAAGCATCTTTTATGGAAAAGATGGTTAAAAGTATTCCTTGCATGAGCTTTAAAAGCTCAGCTATAGGATAAACATTCACATCATTTCCTAATAAATATTGTTTTAAAAATGATATGTAGGTTTCCAATCATAAACAGATTATACTAATTTAATCTGAAATAATATTGACATTTGATCATGTTGATTCTGGCTATTTAGTCTGATTCAGCCTTAAAGAAGAGTGATAATTCACTACCCACTTACAAATAAGTTAAATAAAACTTGCTTTCCTTAGATTAATATACATTAATAGCATACTTAATACTGTTACCTATGCTGGGACAGAGAATACTTTAAATTATGTAAACCATATGCCTGTTTAAGGTTATTAGTATGAGGAAGCAGGTAGGATTTTTATAATCTTGTCACTTCCATTTAATAGCATGAGACTTTAAAGATGGGGCATAATCCTTCTGGGGATTAGTTTCTTAATCTTTAAAACTCTCACTGGTTTATCATAAGAATTAAGATAATGTATCTATGTGAGGGAAGAGCCTCCAAAATGGAATTATCTTCTGGAGGGTGGGCCTCTTCTAGTACAGGCTTTCCCTTCTTTGTGTGAGTGTTGCAGGAACCCATCTGTATCAGTGGACCAGCTGGCATTCTTGTGAGAGGCTGTGTTGAGCCTCAGTGAATTTTTCTGAAGACATAACATGTTTGCCCCATTTATGATGGGTGATTTATGAACACACCTGCCTACACCATGCTGAGTGTTCAGTTTTTCACCAAAATTAGCGTGACATCATGTCCCACCCCCGCTATTCACTTGATCTCCCCGCAAGGGAGTTTTTTTTGTTTCCCCAAATGAAAAAAAAAAAAAAAAAAACATCAAAGGGAAATGCCTTGTAATGTGGAAGCAAGCAAAAGAACAACAACAACAAAAAAAAGGCAGAAGCACTAAAAAGCATCAAAATTGACAAATTTAAAAACAGTTTTGAGCAATAGCAAACACATCTCAATAGGTGCACTGCATCAAATGGAGAGGACTTTGAAGATGACTGAAGTTTAAACATGTAAGAATAAATACACAATTTTTAATAAATAAATTCTCTTTTAGGGAGGTTCTTCTCATAAAGTCCGTATCATGATACTTAAAATATGGCAAGAAACCAATAAATGGCAGAGGCTATTGTTACTGTTATTGTATTTCTTCTTACTGTAGTTTTTACATAGCATTGGTACTCTAATGCAGGAGTTCCAAACTGGGGAGCTGCTTAAGTGTTTGTGATGTTCTGAAAACAAAACTATCCAGAGGACTAGCAGATGTGGACATGTGGTTTATCACTCACAATACAGGGAAAGGCAGGGATGGCAGTGGGTTGGTGCGAGAAAGACTACTTCTTCCAGCCTGAAACTTGTTATAAGTGGTCCCTGTAAAAGGAGCCATGTGTCCTACACATGACTCTAAACTACATGACTATAGTGTGTAGGAGCGGAAGGGAAAGGTCAAAAAGTAGTCACAGAACAAGAAGTCACTCCCTAAAGGAGATAAGGAGGGCATTACAGTCTATTCCCAAACAATGCACACTCCTTCTGGCCAAGGGGCCTCCTGGCCAGCCCACATCACAGGTGGTGGGAGAGCCATGTATTGACCCCATAGGTGCGTAAAATGTTTAGGAGCAACCATGGTAATCAGTAATAATATTATAACCAATGGATTCTATTCCAAAATAATTAAAAACACATAATCTCACAACTTTTACAAATTTTTACAATGTTTAGCTCTATGAATCCCACATATCTAGAGGATTCCATTGACATTAAATGAAGAGCCCCTTATCTGGGAGCAAGTTTTCATTAAAAAAAATGGAGAACATAGAAGCCTTCAATGAGTATCAAGAGATGATAAAAGTGGACTGATATATAAGACCCTAAGAAGACCACCAGTAACTCTGAGCACAGAGAATTATAGGGGGAAAATGACAGGGTTAGACATGAAAAGGAGCAGGGCTCAATGTGGATGCTTGAATGTGGTTTTAATATGAATGTACACATTAATGACACTCAGAGATGGCATGGCAGCGTGGATCCTTTAACAACCAATCTCTATCCCTAATTATGTCTTCTCATGATGATCCTGAGAAAAACAAATATGCAGATCGAAATCATTAGGGACAGAAAGAACTCCTTGTAATCATTCAAGGACCTGGCCCTTGACTCTTCTAACCTTGGTCTCCTTCACTGGGGTGGGGTTGGGAGGTCTGTGCAGACTTGAATGACAGCAGGTTATCTGCTGCAGCCACAAACACCCAACACCAGGGTTATAGTGTTACCACTGCAATTCTAGGAACTACTTAAGCAAAGGTGAGAAAATTATCAAAATGAAAGAAAGAGGGAGTCAAAGAAACTATACTTTCTTAATTCCCAGATACTGTTGCCCCAGAAAACAGACATAACTTCTTCTTAAACCAGAAATGGAAGGCTAAGTGCCACCACTTAGGAATTGGGATGCTGTTTTCTTCACTAAAAATTGTTGTTAATTAACATTTTAATGGTTTAAGAGAAATGACGATAGTGCATCATGTTTTATTTATCTGGCTGAGTGGGTGGAGAAAAATAAAGTTTCAGCCTGAGATCCATACATGATTAATTTTTCAACCATTTGGAATTTCCTATTTTTAACAATTTTTATCTTTCCTGGGACTTCAGGTTTGTAATTCAAACCTCCTTTTTAGTTGTAAATCATCTTGCCCTTGAATCTGACCCAAGATTTAGATAAATGGGTCAGGGGAACAGAAGAAAAGAGACTTAAATCCATCCTTAAAATTATTTCAGTTCATCTGTTTCTTAGCTACGAGAGCTTAAACAAGTATTTTAACTTTGTCCATTAAAAACTGAAGACTCAGGCCCTCCCTGGCTGGTGGCACAATGGATAAGGCACTGGCCTGTGAACCCAAAGGTCATTGGCTTGATCCCCAGCCAGGGCACATGGCCAGGTTGCAAGCGTGGTTTCCAACCAGGTCCCTAGCTGGAGGCAGGTGAAAGGCAACCATACACTACTGTGTCTCTCTTTCTCTCTGCCTCTCTCCCTTCCCTTCTCTGTAAAATAATAACTAAAATCTTTAAAAAACAAAAATCATAAAACAAAAAACTGAAGACTACTATACAGTCTATGTCATTGCATATGTGTTAGAGTTAAATAAAACCTGGTAAAAATTTGGGCCTTAATACTTATGTTAACTCTAATTTGGCATTTTATTCTCAGTGTGATTCTTTCTACATATTTTAAATATGAGAACAGATTCTAGAGTGGTTGCCAGTAAGTAGCACTGCCTACACTTTCAAAGTACAGGAAGACTTTGTCGATAATGAGTATCATCTGTATATATCTATATTTATACAAATATAGATACATGTTTACATATATCTTTATTGAGAGAGAGAGAGATTTACAAATATATCCACTCACTAAAATTTTATTGTAAATCAGTGTGGCAAAAAATGTCACCTGTCAGAATATTACTAATGTCCATTAAGGAGAAACTGCCATCTTGCTTCAGCTCTCATGCCATTAAGAGACAAAATTAATAATGTTTGATGACCAGAGGATAGAAAAGGTAGAGGTAGTACTGTGTCCTTCAAGAACACTGGCTCTGGACCCAGTTGAATAGGCTCTGTATTTCAACTCTCACACCATTCATTAGCGGTACAACTTCAGACAAAGTCATTCAACACTTTTGAACTTTGTTTTCCATTTTTTAATATAAAGAAAATAGAATATGTCAAATGAGTTATTTTTAGGATTTAAGATTATAATGTATATGACATGTATATATACATACTTATGCATATGCGTAGAGATAAGTTCTGTCCAGAAAGAGTCCAGCCATTGTTAATGTAATGAAAATGGTTTGTGTGCCATTGATGCAACTTGGCGGCCAAGGACAATGGACTGGAATGCACATGCACAAATAGTGACAACTTCCTGTACTAGACAATGGGAGCGTAAACACCATTAAGTGAGCATAGGGTGCTGTGTCGCTATCACATTCAAAATTACTGAGCAAGTACAGCAACAAATCTGCATCAAATTTTGCTTTAAGCTTGAACATTCTACAGAAACTATTCAGATGACTTCAAGGCCAGAGATATGGGCAACTGGTGATTGACAGCTTCATCATGACAGTGTCTGCTCATGCATTGTGTTTCATGCAGGTTTTTGGTAAAACACCAAATCACTCAGGTGACTCAGCCTCGCTACAGCCAGATTTGTTGTCCTTCAACTCTTGGCTTTTCCCAAAACTAAAATCACCTTTGAAAAGGAAGAGATTTCAGACCCTTGATGAGATTCAGGAAAATACAATGGGGCAGCTCGATTGAGAGACCTGTGTGTGGTCCCAAGTTATCTACTTTGAAGAGGTGAAGTGTTTCTTATATCTTCTTCAATGAATGTCTCTGTTTTTCATATCACATGGTGGGAAACTTTTTGGTCAGACCTTATGTGTCATAAAGGTCAAATATACATATATATGTATATATTTTTGTTATATATGTGCTATATATCTATACATAAAGATGTAGTATCTATATATGGATATAGGAATATCATAGAAAATGCCATATATATACAACCTATATTATTCTAAAGTGCAGGCTGCTGATTTGTTGGAGGAAGACTCTATCTCAAAGGCATTGAATGCTTTGACCAGAATGTCTTCCAGTTGGTAGGAAGAAGAATTTCTATTTATTAGACTCCTAAGATCATAATTTTCCAATAAACATTTCAAGTTTCCCAATTCTGTTTCTTGCCCAAATCCCTAAGCAAGTAAGTGGGAAAATGATGTTATAAATTCAAATATTTGATTATATGTTTAGTGATCTTTCCTATATTCGAAATACTCAAGAATTTAAATAGTAATATTTTTTGTCCATAACTGAATAGGACTGATTTGATAGATAGCTACATCTATACATGGGCGTATAAACAGGTAACTCTGAAGCTATAAATATATAAAAGTGTCATTGCATGTTCATTCACACGAGTGTGTATATGTGTGTGTGCATGGTGTCCTAATGGCATCAAATTCTATTTCTTTTTAAAACTTGTCTATTACTTCATAGAAAAACCTTCCTGGAGAAAATGAATGTGAGCTTTATGTGCAGGTTAAATAAAAATCAATTTTTTCTGCTCCTGAAATCAGTCTCTATTTCAACTTCCATTTGCTAATGCAATGAAGAATGGCACTAAACTTAAGCATCCATTCATTTTTTTCTCAAATATTGGATTAAAACTTGGTCAATGCGAAGTAGCTACATATCTTTCTGTTTCTGAATTTATAATTGAATAATTACAAAAATAAGACAGCACTGTATGATCTGTCTGATCTGATTTCTGTGAATTAAAAATCATTTAGTAACAGAAAATCATGAAAAACGATGTGTATGTCTTGTGATACTCTTAGGAATTGGAAAAAATCACAGATTCATCGAATATTTTCACAAATTAACTTATTCAAGTTTAGAGGAGTTAAAATACATAACCAGGTTTTTAAAAAATAGATTTTATTTTTCAGAGCAGTTTTTGGTTCACAGCAAACTTGAGCTGTGAACATAGAGGTTTCCCATATAACCCTTGTCACCACATCATGAGAAATCTCTCCCAATCTGGACATCTCACAGGACACTTATGATTGATGAACCTAAATTAGCACATCACTATTACCCAAAGTCCAGAGTTTACATCAGGATTCACTCTTGGTGTTTTACAATTCTATGGGTTTCACAAATGTATACTGACATATACCCACCTTTAACAATCCTCTGCTACATTTATTCATCTCTCTCTCTCCCTAAACCATTGAAACCACTGATCTTTTCATTGTCTTAGTAGTTTTTCTTTTATCCAGAATGTCATACAGTTGGAATTATATAGTAGATTTTTTCATGGTTTTATAGCTTATTTCTTTTTAGAGATGAATTGCATTGTCTGAATGTATCACTTGTTTTTTTTTTAAGATTTTTATTTATTATTTTCAGAGAGAAGGGCAGGGAGGAAGGAAGAAAGTAAAAAAAGTGCCAATGTATGGTTGCTTTTCACCTGCCTCCAGCTGAGGACCTGGGTGGAGACCTGGCTAGCTACCTGGGTATCTGCCTTGACTGGGGAATCCAACCAGTGACCTTTGGGTTCCCAGGCTGGCGCCAATCCACTGAGCCACACCAGCCAGAGCTCACTTTTTTTTTTTTTTTTTTTTTAATCTATTCACCTACTGAAGAACATCTTGATTGAGACCAAGTTGTCAGCAATTATGAATATGCTCCTCTGAAAATCTGTGTGCAGTTCTATGACTATTCAATTCATCTGAATAAGTTATTATGGAGTGTGATTACTATATCAAATAGCAGGAGTATATTTAGTTTTGGAAGAAACTACTAGACTGTCTTCCAAAGTGGATGTGTTGTTTTGCATTCCAACTATCAATGAATGAAGTTCATGTTGTTCCATATCTGGACAAGCATTTGGTATTGTCAGTGGTTTGAAACTTGACCATTCTAATAGGTGTGTAGTGGTAAATAATTGTTCTTTTAATTTGTAACTCCCTAATGCCATATTATGTTGAGTGTCTTTTCATATGTTAATTTGCCATCTGTGTGTGTGTGTGTGTGTGTGTGTGTGTGTGCACGTACGTGTGTATTTTTTCTGGTGACTTGTTTGTTAATTCTTTTGCCCATTTTTAAACAGGGTTGTTCATTTCCATATGTTCATTTTAAGAGTTCTTTGCATATTTTGTATAAGTCCTTTATCAAATATATATTTTACAATTTTTTTGTACTTGATATGATTGTATTATAAAAAATGAGATTTAATAGACACTGTTTAGAGCCATAAATGATAAAAAGATAAATGATGAAACCAAGTCCCTGGGGAGCAGGAAACAGATATAGGTCCATATGTAGAGAGGGAGATGGAAAAGCAAAAATAAGACGAGAATGATACATTTTGAAAATCAAAAAGGAATAGGAAGAGAAGCAGCATTAAAAAAAATATCTATTACTTTAAAAAAAGTGTTTCTTCTTGAGGTTAGAATGTCTTATAAGTATAAAATATTATAGTATATAAATAATACCTACTTCAGTTAAATAATTTATTTAGCTAGCATAAGTCAGATCTGAAAATCAGGTCTTCCTTGTACTACATTACATTAGCTCTAGCATAAGTTACAATGAATGAGTGTATGTCTGTGTGAACATATGTACACAAATACTATCATCTGTATATAAATATATATGTAAGTATGTTCTGCTTCCACCTCTTTGATCCAACATTTATCTCACTGTTATTGCAGCATTATGCTTTGAATTTTTTATAAATTCATATTTGGTTATTGATAAACAATTTAAAACTCCCTTTATATTACTTAGTTATGTCTAATGATAAGTACAACTTTGATGTGGCATATGTTAAAACTGTAATAAAATACATGTGTTTAAATATAAGAAGTAATTAGGTTATGAAGAATTTATAAATGTCATAATGAAAAGAGATTACTTTGAATATCATTTAAATAGCAAACTAAATTAATCAAGTTAAACATCTATTTTAATTTTCTAGGAATTGTTTATTTAATAGCTAGAAGGTCATTAAAATGTGCTTACTTTTGAAGTATGGTTATGTGCATTTGGCAATTATAATATATAGAAGGGGATTTCAAGGTTCTTCGGCATAGTGAGAAACCTATTACATAATATGTTGTAGAACCTACTTAAGAAGTTCCATATATAAGTTGTCATTAGTATAAAAATTTAAAAAGCAAACATAGTTGATATTAAAAATATGTTTTTATTAACCACTATACATTGACTATAATACACCAAAGCAAATGCATGATACATCTTCTCTATGCCAAATTATTCTTCAATTGCATAGACTAATTCTAATAGTTTAAAGAATCATTCCTTAATAGAAAAGACTAATCCTTAAGCATATTGAGAGGTGGCAACCAGACTAGGAGCCTGTTTCTCTGAGGCCAATTTCCTGTTAATTGAGAAGTCAATAACAGTTAAAATGTAAGAATTAGTAAATCACAGGATATCAAGGATAAATGTGGAATATTGAAACTTACCTTTTATAAGCATCTTATTAAGATATACATTAGAATATAAATGTAAAAGATAAAAATATAATAATACAGCTTAAAAGTGGCTCTAGTAAACTTGAATCTTTACATTCCCAAATCAGGGTAAATTCATGTACAATGTTTCATCCATGTAAAACTCACATCTAAATCCAAAAGTGTTGAAAAGTCTTACACGTCTGTGCTGAGTTTTTCTGAACACCCTAGAGGATAAATTGCAACAAACTTCACACTGTAAGACTTTCTAAAATGCTTTTTGACCACCCATTGCTGCATTTGTCTCTTAAATTCTCTCTCATTCTTCTAGGTGCCCTGGCCTTTCCTATTCTTATATCCTTCCCCTAACAAAAGATGATCATTTTCTTAGGTCATAACTCCATAATTTTTCTCATTAAATTTAGTTTCTTCATCAATTCTGCTGCTCTACCCATATGCCCACAAAAGTCACCACAAAAGTCCCTAGTAGTTGGGACCTGAGGTGACTTTTCATTTTGTCTTATGTGACTTTCACTTCATCAAATGGATATGAATAATCTATTGCTAAATCTACAGATTATGTTAATGATTTGAAAGTCTTTATTTTATATAAAAGTATATAATGAATAATTTTAAAACAAGGTGTTTAAACAATGAGAATTACAATAAACTTTAATAGTATTCTGATATATATGTTTTTAAAACAATCAAGAGAAAAATTCACCAAATATAGTACTATTCTATCTATGTTAATTTATTACATACATCAGTAGGCATGGCATTATTAATTCTATAAATGATACTAAAATATATTATAAAAATAAAATTAGCTTTACTTTTATAACATATATAAATTCTGAAGCTTTATAAATATAAATGTATAAAAAGAATTAGAAATTAAAATAGGAAGGAACTTACAAAGATAATTAATTTTAAATAGGGTAAGAACTTTAAAAGCATAAAAATCAAAGGCAAGCTACCAATGATCATACTTTATACAAGTTCTTGAATCAATTTATGATAATTTTAAGGCAAAATCAGAGCAAATAATATGATTAATAGGCTAACTATATGAAATACCCTTAGACTTAGTAAGAAACACATTAAAACAACAAACCTAGATAAAATATAAATTATTAGATAATTTATAAAAATTATAAAAGATGTAAATACTGTATATTAAATGTATATAATAAAAAAAAGGTAACCTTTATAATATCTCAAATTACGAAAATTTTATAAGTAGCTAAGTTATAGAATATCCATTACATAGATTTATTTTTCAACTTTTCAACATTCGGTAACAAAGAATTTTTAACAAAGGGAACACTTCATGCTATAACCCTAAATGGAAATTTGGGGCCTAAGCAAGTCACTACTGCCCTTATCTGTCTATAATTAGAAGTTCCTTCACTCAGGCCTGGTTCCATGTTTTAGAGTGCTTTCCTCAAACTTTGTTCCATTCTCTTCTCAAAATTGCCATCTGGGAACAGCAGCTCCAGACTGGAAAGTAGTCCACATTTCTCCTCTTTAATGAACTCCAATTCCCTCCTGTATCCCTCACCCACCTGTGATATGTTCTCATCCTGGTACCCACTGGTCCAGCCTTTGTTTCATAGAATGGTGACTCACTAGCCTGAGATTGAATCACCAAAATAGTGCTGACACCCTGATTTTGAGGGATCATCATTACTATCAGATGCAGGTTAAACTTGGGGCTCTAAACAAGAATTAATTTTTAGACTCTAATAAAGAATAAAAATCATTCATTTGAACAGAAAGAAGCTCTAGCCCAGGAAACAGATTCAAATAGCAACTTAAATTATGTTCCATTAAGACAAAGAGAAGCCATCTTTTATAGTGAAAGTTCAGACCAGGTTTTCAATTAGATCCATTTAGCTTAAATTAGACATTCAAATTGTGCAGTTCTGATAGATGGGGCAGGTTTTAGTATATTGGTAGAAAGCTGAAACAGGGTTTCCTTATAGTTATTGACTCGGAAGCACAAACAAGTGGGCATGATAGCTTGAAGCCAATAGTTAAATCTGAGATTCTTCCCAGGGTATGTAAGAAGCCCCTGTTAGCAAATGCCTCCTAGGCACCTAACATTTTTAAAATTTGGGCCTCAGATGTTAACAAAGAGTCTCAGCAAATAAATTACTTTTGGGAGTTCACATCAAATGAATCTTTCTTCTCATAATCCGCTTGGCTTTGCCTACTGGTCCATCATCAAGCCTTAAGCTTGAGCCACATGTAGGGACCTAAGTATGCTCTTTCACTTTTTTCTGTTCCTGCCATTGTGCAACCTCAAAGTCATGTGTGTGTGTTTTTTGGGGGGAATGTTTAGCAGTCTGCATTGATTTTTTTGCACTACATTTACTGGTACCCAGGGTAGTCAGTAACCTCCCTAACCAAGGTCAAAACTGTGGGGTCATACAGTTCTTCAGTGTACCCCTAACAGGATGTTTCTGTCCCTCCTGAGAACTTTCCAAACCCTTGGGCCCTTCTTATCGATGTATCCTTTCTTATTGCTGATTAATATGGAGATGAGCCAGGGCCCTCGCAGATTAATCCTACCACATTCGAAGAAGAACAGACATTTTGTATGTGTGTGAAAATGGGACTACTTTACTCACTCACACAATGGGATTTTCACTATTCTCCTTGCTGATTGTGGGTATATGAAAGTCAAGTGTGTGGTCAGCCATGAAAAAAACCACCAATAGGAATGCAGCAATTATAGCCTAAATAGAAGGAAGACACATTTGGAAAATGTAACACAAAGTAAATACATATTGGAAGATGCACTCTATGGTTACTCAATATAATTTTCAAAAGGGTATTCAAGATTTTTTATTTTAAAAATAATTATTTATATTTTGCTACATATTTTGCATAAGATTCACATTTTTGTTTAATGTTAACAAAACAGAGTAGTAAACTCTGAGAAAAAGGCATTACAAGGCAGTATTCTTGAGTGACACAGTGGATGATGCAGTGTCATAGGTAATAATGTCACCAGCATTAAATAAATGGTGTCAGAGTATTGGACAAACATGAAAATCTACATGGCTTTGATACAACTGATATAGTAGGCACTTAGACAAACATGAACAGAGTAGGAATGATAGGCCAGATACAGAGGGTCATCAGGGCAGAAAACCCTGGGTGCCTAGCAATAGACAAAAGTGGGAAAACTGGTATTATAGGGTGGAATATTGTCCCCAATGTGACCTTTATTCTCCCAGCATATCACTAGTCATGTGATTGAGACTCCTTGACTTTTCACATCACTGGCCTTGTGGTTTTGACCATCCCTTAACCTTTCCCCTCTGTCATGTCACTAGCCATGTGGTAGACTCCCTTAGAGGAGAAACAAATGGGCCAGAAAATCGCTTCATATATGTCTCCTATATAAGCCCATGTACAACCACTTGGTTGAACATTAAGCCCCCAGGACAATGAGGTTCTGACCCATATCAAGTAATCTTAGGAAAAAAGTCTTGGGTTGTTGGCCATAGAAAAGTTTTTGTCAAACTAGTGATAACATTTAGTTCTTCTTCAGGTGTATTTCAGCTCCAGGCCCAGAAAAGAAGCAAAACCAGATGCAATGATTAAATGACCCCTTGCCCTGGCTTCCACCAATCAGTAGGAACCATGACCTAGAAAGTTAATGAATATTCTATTGAGATCCTCTGATACCTCCCCTGAAATCCCTGCATTTGGAAACCAGATAAAAGCCCTTAAAAAGACAGACCTAGTACTCATTCCCTCCCTCCCTTTTTCCCTCCCTCCCTCTCTGTCACATGCCTGTACTTTTTGTCCTCCCCTTTCTTCCCTCAAGGCACATACCTTTGCTTTCTTTCTCCTAAGCTTCCAGAACCCTTCTTTAGCCTCCATAACCTGTATTCCGAGCCCTGCAGTCTTGTTGGCTTACTTCTCCCATGGCTGATTTCTTCTACCTTGGTGACTTTCTGAATAAACTTTTGCTTCTGTTTGAGCTCTTAGCTCTGAACTTTGCTTAGCAAAACTCAAGGACCAAGGTCTGACATCAGGTACCTTTCACCATTAATACAACTATCTGTTTTGAAGAAATATGACATTGTGGATTGCAGTGTCACTGAAGTTTTCTAGGGCATGGCATACAAAATTTGCAGGGATCATGCTTTTCTTTACCCTGAAAAGAACAGGGAAATGGCACTTGAATATTGTGAATAATTTTTATGTGCACTGATTGGGCAATAAATAAATGTATAACTTCTTTTCTATCCATTATTCTAGAATTTTCTTGATAAATCACTATACTTCATATAGTCTATAAATATTGTAATATACTGTAAAAAATAAAATTGTTTATTTGCCAGGCGCTGAGCATAAAAAGTATTTTTCCAGAGCTGACACACCTAAAAACCCAATTGTACTCTATCAATAGTTTTGATAACTAGCTAATTTTTATATTAAACTAACATTTCCCAAACAAATGGCAATCACTAATTTGCTGTGTTGACATTCCTTTGTATCACTATTTACTTAGTTTAAATTTGTTCACTTTTTAATCTTAAAATATTTTAATGTGTAATCTTATTTCATTTTTAAAGTTTAAAGGTAGTATTCCCAAGAAAAAAGTAGACTTCCTAAAACTAAATATGTTGAAAACAGAATACTATCCTTTTGACTGAGGTCGGAAGAGTTGTTTATAAACATCTAAACCTAAGGCTGCTCTGGTATATAGGAAAAAAAAAAAGAAAAGATATGCTGTCAAGTGTAAATAATAGACCAACACCAAACTTCCTGTTTGATATTCTCAGAGAAAATGAAAATAAGTTGTTTCTCACAATGCAACATTAACAAAGGTCACCCATGTTACAACTCATATTTTAGAATCACTGATCTCATGTAATGTATGTATATCAGATTGTAAATTACTTTAAATATTATAATCACTTATTTTACGTATTTTAATTCTATAATTGTCAATTACTAGTATATTTATAATTAGAAGAAAGAAATGGAAATACTCCCACCTCAAAGAGGTGGTGCATAACTCCCATACCTTAAATGTAACTAATGTCACCCCAATAAATTTAACTTAAAAAGTTCTCCTTTTATTGGAGAAACCTGAAACAAACTACTAAGCCAGGTGATCAGCACCACCAGCAACAATACATGTTGATAACCAATGCAGTTAATAAAATTGGATGAAAATGAACACTTCCTCTCAAAGGTCTAGACCCTACACAAAATCACCCAACCTAAACATAACATAAACACCAGATAGATCTAAATTGAGGGAACATTTTACAAAATACATATTCAGTATTCTTGATCATCAGAAATGTTTAAAAACTATTAGGGTCACCAAAAACAAGGAAAGTCTATGAAACTCACATCTAAGAGAAGCCTAGAGAAATAAGACAACTGGTGTAATGTATTATCCTAAATAGGATCCCATATGGAAAAAGGATATAAAAACTAAGTAAATCTGAAAAAAGTATGGTTTACTTAATAACCAATACGTGTTGCTTCATTAATTGTAACAAATGCACCATTCAAATAATGATGCTTAATTTTGTCAATTTAGGACTGAGTCAGATGGTGCTGGTTAAATATCATCCCTGGGTGTGTCTGTGAGGGTATCTGAGTGAGATAAACATTTGAATTGGTAGACTGTAAAGCAGGTCACCTTTTCCTATGTGAGTAGGAATGATCTAATCTGTTAGCCTGAATAGAACAAACAGGTAGTGTAAGGAAGAACTTGCTATCTCAGTCTCATTACTTGAACTACTACTGGGCATTGGTCTTCTCTTGCCCTTAGGCTGGGACTTTCAGGCTGTCAGTGTTCCTGTGTCTCAGGTCTTGGTGCTTGGACTGAAACTACACCACTGGCTTTCCTGGTCTCCAGCTTATGGAGAGCA
This sequence comes from Noctilio leporinus, assembly GCA_004026585.1. Lineage (NCBI taxonomy): Eukaryota > Metazoa > Chordata > Mammalia > Chiroptera > Noctilionidae > Noctilio > Noctilio leporinus. Next base: position 211,687 of record PVIW01001370.1, on the reverse strand, counting down.
GGTCATAAGACTTCTCTGTCCCCATAATTGTGTGAACAATTCCTATGATAAAATATCAACTGAGCCCTGGCTGGTAACACAGTGGATAAGGAACCGGCCTGGGAACCCAAAGTTTGCCGGTTCAATTCCCCAGCCAGGGCACATAACCAGGTTGAAAGCCAGGTTGAAAGCCACGTCCCCAGCTGGAGTCAGATGAAAGACAACCATACATAGATGTTCCTCTCCCTCTCTGCCTCCCTCCCTTCCTTTCTCTCTGGAAATAATAAATAAAATCTTTACAAAATATATCAACTGATGGATTGATAGATATATAGCTTTATATGTTTCTATCTCCTATTGGTTCTCTTTCTCTGAAGAAGCCTGATTAAAACATTAATGTGAAATGTAAACAATATAAGAAACTGGATGTAAAGCATACAGAAACTATCTTTACTACATTCATACATTTTCTATAAATTAAAAATTATTTTATTTGGTTGGCCAAATAAAATACACATTTTTTATTTTCACCAATAACTTTATTGATTTGGATAGTTTGAGTGTGTCAGCTATCTCCCCACATGATAGAATGCTAATTGCTCTCAATTAATGTTTCAATTTGATTGCTATCAACTTCAGCTGGTCTACCCAATCTTAGAGCATTGTCCAGTGAGAAACTTCCAACACAAAACTTCACAAACCTCTTTTGACTTGTTTGATCAGCCACAGCACCTTCTCCTTACACTGCACAAATTTCTTTTTGCATTTCGGTTGTGTTTTTACCTTTTTGAAATAATAAAGCATAATGTGCCAAAATGTCATGTATTCTATTCCATCTTTAATATTGAAATGACTACACAAAAATTCACCAATTTTGATGCTTTTTAAAAAGGCATACTGATATGACAGCTGTCACCATACAATCTAACAAAATTATTTTGAATGAAGTAATGTAGTTAGAGCCAACTAACTAGAGCTATCTTATAGAAAATTAAAAAAATTTTGGCCAACCCAATAATTCAACAAAGATTACTTTATAAAACATTTGCAAATGAAAAAGTAAAAAAGAAAACTGTAAGTTAAAGAGAATGAAGCTTACATCTCCTGCTTCTTGGTTTCTTTTTTTTTTTTTTTAATATTTTATTTATTATTTTTAGAAAGAGAGGAAGAGAGAGAGACAGAGAGGGAGAGAGAATATCAATGTATGGTTGCCTTTCACCTGCCTCCAGCTACAGACCTGGCTGGAGACCTGGCTTGCAACCTGGTTATGTGCCCTGGCTGGGAATTGAACTAGCAGCCTTTGAGTTTGCAGGCTGGCACCTTGTCCACTGTGCCACCAGCCAGGGCTAGTTTCTTCATATAGGTGTTAAAGATATTGCCAGCACAATGCATATGGAATGATTTTTGTAGATTGTCATAAGAATGCAACATACAAAATATAAGGAAAACTTACAGCACCACTTACATGTTAGGTGTTATATTAGGAATTTATAGTGGTATAGGAAAAAATCAGAAATTATGATTAAGATAAAAATTTTGATTCAAATTTCAATTCTCCTATGGATTCTTGGGCCAGTTGCTTTTCTTTCCCAACTTTATTTTTCTAGCCTCTACAATGAATGAGGGTGATTACATCTAGAAGACGGATGCAATTTGGATGGTGTTGAACACAAAATATATGTTCAGTAAATGTTAGCCTGAGTTCTTATTTTGTGGTAGACCAACACAATGTATGGCATTCCAAGGTAATATAGTTAATAGAAATAATCTACAAGATCTCTTTATTCAGGATCCAGATCATTTTTTGTACGTGTGCAGTACAGGTATTTGCATACAGTAATTTTCAGTAATTCTTGAATTAATGCATAAATATGTTGATATTATTTGGGGATGTTGAAAATATGCTATAGCTCTTGGTATCTATTTCTTAAACTATTTAATAATTTCAGAATTTAAATGGAAATTGTATGTGGACCTATAGTGGTCAATATATTTATAAGTAACAACAATGTCCCAGAGCTTCACTAGAAACATGACAAAGAATACATTTATTAGAACTACAATGCCACCATTTTTTTCTTGTGAGTGTCTATACTTCTATTTTGGTGTGAAAATGGGAAGCTGGAAAATATCCTGTATTTAAAATCTTCTTGTTTACTCTCATGTTGTAGGAACCCCATATTCCAGAGCTAATCTGTTCAAACTCAAATAAAAGCACAGAATAAAGAAAACCAAATGGAGAAGGTAGCCTGGGCCTGCAGTAGCATCACTTGGTGTGGAAGACTAAGGTGTAGAACAAGGGTTTCTGTTTCTGTTTTTGTTTTTCCTTTCCTCCTTTCTCTTCAGAGAGGCCATCTGGAGTAGCCAGCATGTCCAGTTTTGTGAAGGCTTTTTCAATAGCCTGGCTGAAGAAACTTTGGAAAAGGGGCATAGGAATGCGGTCTGAGTTATCACTCGCCAAACATTGTCCACAGTGGCTCTTTTCTTCTTTCTTTGGAGTAGTTTTGGGCCACACATCTGCTTTTGCTTTTCCAACTCTCATCATCTGTGCAAAAGACTTTGTGAAGAATGAAGGACTGCCCTGCCAGCCTATTGTGTTTAATTTTAGATGCATCAGATTATTTAAATTATCCCTTAGTAAATTAATCTCTTCCTTGCCATATTACATTTCATTCGAGTTTAGCTAGGTGAGCAACTCTATTTGTTCATATGCATCTCCCCCTACTGCTCACCTTGCTGTTCTGCCACATGGCTGCACTTAGAGTCTGTATAACGTGTCCATCTGAACAACAGTTGAAAATCAAGACTCATTGGCTATCATTCTGGAAATGTCAAACCAACTTTCTGTTCAAACAGGAAGAGTAAACTGAAATTTGATTATATTAAAAAGAAAAATCTACCCTAGCTCTGGTGGTTAAGCACCATCCTGTGAAACCTGAGGTCATTGGTTCAATTCCCAGTTAGGGCACATAACCAGGCTGCAAGCTGGGTCTCCAGCCAGGTCTGTAGCTGGAGGCAGGTGAAAGACAACCATACATTGATGTTTCTCTCCCTCTCTGCCTCCCTCTCTTCCCCTCTTTCAAGGATAATAAAAAATCTTTTTAAAAATCTCAAAAATACATATAGAGTTTTATTTTCTGCAACATTAATTAAAGATACATGGAAAATAAGCTCTTTTCTTGGGAGCCATATAACCATTACTGAGATTCAGCACTAACACTCAGTTAAAGAACATTTTCACTGAAAGGTGTAGTAACCCTAAAACAAGCTAATGAGAATAATGGGAATATCAAAGAGAACAGAGAGAGGGAGACGTAGAGGCAAAGATGGGGAGCAGCTTAGACAAGAACCTAGTTATAAAGGAACCATGGACATGGACAACAGGTGGGATTGACTTTGGGGGGAATGGGTGGGTGGGTGGGGGGACAGAGGGGAGCAAAAAGGGGATGGATGTAATACAACAACAATAAAATTAAAAAAAAATAAAAAAAAAAAAAAAATAAAATGGTGAAAAATGAAAAAAAAAAAAAAAAAACAGAGAGAGAACAGAGATAAGCCACAGGAGAGAAAGTGGAACATTCACAGTTGGAACCCTGCAGCATCACAGGAGAGATTCAGAGAGCCGTATCTACACTATTGACAAGTAGCATCAGTCATGGCGGAGCGGAGGAAAGTATTTTTCAAGTACACAACATTTATCTATGCTGCACAATAAACAAAAGGGACAATTTCTGGGTAACTGAGATGCAGATATTAATGAAAAATTAGGAAGATGATTGCAAGATTAGTTTAAGACCTTTGGAAATGTAGAGTAGAAACTATGTGTTTACAGCTTATATTTTAGGCAAGTCAAACAGAAAAATGCCTTTCTCTTTCAGAAGACCCTAGGACAGATTTTTATTTTTCAGATCAATTGCTGTATAGTAAATGTGAAGCAATGGTGGATAATATATTCTTACACCTAGACAGAAATGAAACCTCAGCATGAGAAAAAAAAACAGATTAAACTTTCAAAGTGTCCATACTTAAAATTATTCTTAGATAAAAATTGTTGACATGATGTATTTTAAAATCAAAAAGGATTTAGTACAGTGAAATCTCAACATAAAAATCTAAGTGAATATAAGTGACTACTAGGCAGTTAGAAGTCAGAAAAGAAAACTAAAAAAGTGAAAGAATGTATATTTTTCATTTAAGTACTAGTACTTTTTAGATGACATGTTACAGTCTCTTCAATTGGTATTACATTTTGTTAAATTCAAAATATTTTTCTACAGCAACGAATAGTAAGAAAACAATTAGAAGAACTGCATGATCATGAAGTAAAAATGTAAGAAATCCAAATTGTTAACCTGAATATTTGTGTCTGGGTATAATTAAGCCAACATAGAAAAAATAGTTGTAACAAAATAGAGAAAAGAGAGCCAAATTATTATACGTTGTCCAGAAGGACCCAGCCATGTAATATGAAAAATAAGAGATATTTATTGAAGAAGATACAAGAGGCCCTTTGGGACCTCACACAGTTTTCTCAATTGCCATTAGTTTTCCTGAAGCTCATTGATGACCTGAAATCTCTTCCCTTTCAAAGGTGAGTTTAGTTTTGAGAAAAGCCAGAAGTTGCAGGGTACCAAATCTGGGTTGTAGAGGGATTAAGTCACCTGGCTGATTTTTTGTTTTGCCAAAAACTCTGCACAAGACACGATGCATGAGTGGACATGTTGTCATGATTTAGCTGCCAGTTGTTGGTTTTCTATAGCTGTGGTCTTCTGATTCATCTGAATAGTTTCCATGGAGGAATGTTGTCGATTAATCAACCTTTGATGGAAATTTGTTTCTCTATTGGCTCAGTCATCTTGAATGTGATGGCCACACAGTACCCATGGTCTTTCAATGGGGTCTACCACTCCTGCTGTCTGACTAGTACATGAAATCATTGTTCATGAGTGCACATTCCAGTCCACTCTCCTTGGCTGAAAGGTTACGTGGCTGTCACACAAACCATTATTATAGTAAGAATGGTTGGACTTTTTCTGGACATATCTTGTCCCATATGTATGATTTTAATAACCTTAAGTTGAAATCCTTTTCAAGCCCTATTAGTGTTGTGTGCAGGGAAGTTTTACATTCTTAAATATCATTTCCCTTTTGATTTGATTGTGGGAGAGTGCACATCAAAATAATAAATATGTTCCCCTTTCAAGTTATATTTGCAATGACACCAAATGCCATTTACTTAATATAAAAGATGAACCTCTCTTCTCCATGTTCTTTCTGCATGAAATTCAATTCCATCACAGTGACTTTCCTTTGGGGAGAGTAGTAGTTTATCACTTTCATAATGGAGAATTGCTGGTGCATGGTGATAATAAAAAGCAGACTGAATTTTAGTTGGATTTATGATATTTTTAAATTCTCTACAGCCAATGCACTCACTTATCATTTGCACCTGTGAATAGCTCACATCCCATATAGCTATATCATTAGATAAACTATATAAATCTTTTTGCAATTCAAGACTCTATATGTTATTATAATCATATGAAAATAGAGTCAAGAAATAGGTTCTGTTGACAGGACCAAAGAGGACTTCATGGAGGATCTGATATTTCAATGCTTTGTGACTAGCAAATAAGTGATTATAAATACTCAAGTTGCTCTTTCTCAAGAAGGTAAAAGTATTTTCTTATAAGTCAGTCAATCCATAGACTTTCTTCTAATAATATGTTCAGATGGCTCTCTCTCCCATTATTCATGGATACATGCTTGAAGCTTCAGAAGACTTTAAATAAAGGACAAAAGTAGTAAATAAACACAAAAAAGGATGAGTTTATTTTTCATTATTTTAAAATGGAAGAAATCCTGTTATCATACTTTAATATTTTTGAGATATACAGTTGAATTTACTCAGTCTTCTGCTTATTCCTCTTATTTTTTTCTGTAATTATACCATGCAACTCATATTTTGATACTGTTATTTGAGGTCATAATAGTACATGTGTAGTACTAAAGACACACTGGCAGCTTTATCATTATAGAGAAAAAGGCAGTTTCCTAAAGTACGAAGCTATCTCCAAGGTACACCAGAGTAATTTTCCACTTAATTCAGCATTTTCTGGAAGATTGACTCTAAAATTCAAGGCTTTCCCAATTAAATTCTGTTGCATTTTTGTCCAGAATTTTCATAGGGGATTGGTTTCTTGCTATGGTGCTGAGTTTTAAAGCTACTTGAACTAAAATGACAGATCTAAGCGAACAGGCACACTAATCACACTGCAATCCCCCCATTCAGTAATTTCATATTCAGAAAAGTATTTTTATTACACTAAGTCCATCAGAAAAAGACAAGCGCCGTATGATTTCACTCATATGTGGAATCTAATGAACAAAAGAAACTAACAAGCAAAATATTGACACAGTCATGAGAGACCAGGCTGACAGGCTTTGATGGGAGCAGGGGTTGTGTGTGGGAGGCTTGAGGGGTTGAGCGAAAAAGCAAAAATACTCATGGACATGGATAACAGTGTGGTGATTGCTTGGGGAGAGAGTATGGGAAGGTGGAGGAGTGTTTAGAAGGGATACATGGTGATGGATGGAGACTGAATTTGGGATGGTGAGCACCATAAAGTGTACAGATGATGTGTTGTAGAATTGTGCCCCTAAAACCTGTATAATTCTGTTAACCAGTGTCACTTCAATAAATTCAATAAAAATAATAATAACAATGAAAAGAAGATTCATTCACATTATGCCTTCACACCTAGAAAACAGTATCTAAAAATATAATCAATATACTAGAAATCTAGAAAAACATGTGTTAATGGTGTTTAATTCATTTCACAGCATAGAAAATACACACATCACATAAGAGAGTATTTACAATATCTTCTAACAAGATTTAAATATTTGCCCATTTTTGTCAGAATTCTATTTAGTTTTAGTTTTTTGAAGATTGTCATGATTCTTTTATCCATTAGAAGTATAAACACTGAATATTTTTATCAATTAAAAAGTATACTTCATGGAAGGTGTACTCTTAAATTAAGCAGGTTTACTCATAATGTTTTTCTACTTCTATTGTTAAAGGATACAATAAGTTGTAGATGGGGAAAGAAAAGTGAATTTTTCTTCTGCCAAATAAGAAATAAACTGTACAAAGTATAAATTTCATCTTGTTTTTTTATTTCTGCTTTTGTTTACTATGCCATAAAAATAACAGGATTCTAACAAATTACTATGTAGATTGCTATTTTAAAATTAACATAAGGAAAGTGACTAAATATATATAAAATGAATTTTTAAATAAGGTCTGTTTGTGTTGGGTGAAGCATCATCCTTTTGCTAGCCAACTTTAACAGCCTCAGGGTTCAAGTATTTTTTAGATAAAGTGGTATTAGCCAGAAATGATATTTCTATTCCATAATCTTTCAAACTTAGTGCCTTTCCAGATAAACTGGAGTGATAGGTCCAGAATTATTTTTGTTAAAAATGCTTTGGCAAGCATCATTTTCCAGTCATATCTAAGAGTATTTTTGCCAATAAGTTATAAAATTGACAGGTAGATTTTTAAAAATATGTGACATCTCTTTTCAATTCCTTAATAAAGTATAATCAAGCACTTTCTCTTCTAAAAATTCTTGTCCTAACAAGTGGTCTATTGATATAGATTCAGTGATTTCAATATTCCAGCAAAGAGAAACAAAATCAGAAACCCTGAAATACAGAATTATAATAAGCCTAGTTCAACATTTTGAAAGATAATATTGGTTGCTTCCATGGGGCTACTTAAAAGTATGTTTTTCAAAGAACCCAATTAGCTCATTTTATCTAATGAGCAATACAACGGTAAGAAATCTTTTTCCAAAATTCCGTAGATTTATGATAGGAAATATACGCTCTACATTGTCAAGTCCTTGGTAAGCCTTTAAAATGCATATATTACTTGTGCTCCTAAGGCAATTCTGTAATGATTTCCCAAGAGAATCTTCCAAAAGGTACAGAGCTGCTTCCATTTTGAGTGTTTCATGTGAAAAATTTTATTACGGTTAACAAGTATTTAGTTTGGAAGAGACTGCTTTATGGTTTTCTGACAATGTATTTTGTGGCACTTCCTTCTTATGAGCAGCTGCTGGAACTTCCCATCGCTGCAGAATTTTCCATTGGTATAGCGATTTTATTTGAGGCTATCTGAAAACAGTGTTCAGTTCTATAAAACCCAAAGAATATTTCTTTATAATAAAGTTATGACAAATGTTACAGACAAAGTATGAAAGTAAGAATATGAGCATGCATGAATTCTTGAACACACTCTTTTGTAGGGAAAAATATTTGCAATATGCAGAGTAACTATTATCCATTTCTTTTATAACAAAAGCAAATGTTCTTAAAGCTCTTAACTTGTAGCCTCAGAAGGAAATATACTACAGAAGTGTTAATGACCTTAAAAAAATAGTTGAGTAAACAACATATGTAATTCTGTAGGGAAAAGCTGCTTAATTAAAACATAAAGTCATTTTATTACTGTATACACCTGTTATGCATATGGTTCATTTCTTCCTAAAATAACTTAATTTCTGAACAAGGTTTTCTTCAGATTTTTCTATATTGGCTCCAGATATATATCACAAGAAGGACATAGATTTATAATGACAACTGACCCTGGGGACTTTATGATCTTGTATTTTCTCAAAGTTTGTCGCATCCAGCCATGTTAGAATGCCAATCACAATACTATTTTCTGAAGAACACACAAGTAAACTCATGGTTGCGACCAAAACAGGAAAATTGTTATGCATAATGTCTTCCATGGGGCGTAATCTTATTTCAGACTTTTATTCAAAAATATTTTAGAGGCTACCTTATTTTTGAAATTTATTTTTGTGTTGAAATGAGGTTATTTTTCTTCAAATATATCCAGTTCTCTGCCCTATCTCCTCTTTCAAAAACGATGCAAACATTTAACTCTATGTTTTGATAGAGACAACAATCCAAAGAGCTGATAAATAGATGCACTGAGTATGTGCCTGGCCCTGCATGATATTACTATATGCTCATCATTCATCCAGGCTTCATTTTGGGCTAGGTTGTGTGTCCAGGTCTGTATGTGCTTATTCAGGAACATAAACACATCCTTTTTCATTATTTTCCAATATGTCAACATTTCTTTCCCATTTCTGACTACCTCAAGCAGATTACTCACACTATGATTAACAATGCCACCTTTTCAGTATTTGAAAAATAGCATATTTATTTTTTTTTAGAATAAAGTGAACAACTGAGAATAAGAAAGCACAATATTTCTCCCTGGTAACATTTGCTAAATTAAATAATAATAGTAGTAATAGCAACAATAGTACAGGTGTGAGTATATTATTCACATTGTGCTTGATATAAAAAGTTGGGTTTTTCTTCCCAATTTCTTAATCTATAATAATCTTTGTATTATTGTATAGAGGAAGAAATCTGTGTGTCTGTATTTTCTGATACTTTTTTAAAAATATTTTTAGGATAAATTCATAGTAGAAGGGTTGTTGAATAGAAACACATGTGACTAAATACTGACAGATACCACTAACTTGTACTCCATAGTCTAAGCAGTTAAGTTTATTACCAATACTGCATGAGAATGCCCATTGCTCTTCGTTTTCAACAGTTCTACAAGTGAGCAGATATTTTGCAATTGGAATAGTTGAAGTATTTTATCTAACAATTTATAAATGATACCTTACTGGTTTTTTGACTTGTCTATTTTTTCTTATTCCTGACTTGCAAATATTGTGAGCATCTGTTTTTACATGTCCTTTGGTCTATATGTTTTTCCTCATATTGGCAGGTTTCAGTAATATTACTGAACATATTTATTGACTACTTGAGAATGTTAGGTTTATAATATACACTATAATTAAATTGACTAATCTACTCCTAATAGATGTTTAAATTAGGAACTGCTAACATTTTCATTTACAGATGAGAAATCTGTGACATAGAAACATTAGAAAAATTGCTCAAGATCACATTGGGCATACATAAGTAATAAAGCCAACAAACTAATTAAAGTCTGATTCTGAAGCCTATGCCATTACATTGCCTTCTGTGCTGCTGTTTAGTACCGAAAGTGGATTCTTGACTTCATATTTTTAATGTCAATATTAAAACTAAACCCAGAAAATTTTATAAATTTCAATGTTATTTCTAAGAATATTATGCATTTATTAGCCATATAAATATTCTCCTTATGATTACTTTAAAAATTGAGAGAAAATAAGTAACATCTGTGTAAAGTTGAGATTTGGAGGCAGGTATGCTTACAGAAAATATTTTTTAAATTTGGAAGTAGAATAACCTTACAAAGGCACAAAGAACAACATTTAGGTGGAATTGTTCGGGACAACTCATGTATGGAACACAAAAAGAAGTTGATTTCATGGGCTCTCTGTGGATTGGCTAATTTAAATAATTTTGGTGGGTTTGGGCATAAGGGCTGTCCTTAGTTGCTTGGTGCCTGGCACCCAGGGCAAGTAAAGTGGGCCTGGTACATGAGCATGTGGTAAAGGAAGTGGTTAGAAGTGTGAACTTGATTGAATATCCGAAGAAGAAAACTGACAGGCCACTAACTAAAGCCTCAAAATCAGGTTAAGATATCACAAAATAACCTTAAAATTATTATTAAAAGTCATATTGCTTCAAACATTGAGCCAACATTTTTAGTGGTCTTATATATACACTGAACTAGGTGTATGAGATACAGAAATAAATGAGCCCCAACAACATGTCAGCTTTTTTAAGTGTAGACACTTGATAATCACATCTAAGTCTATTACCATTTCAGAATGATCATCCAGGCAGCAGAATGAAACTTGAATAGACCCTCAAACTCTAAATACATAAATAAAGGTTTTGTTTTTCACTCACGGTTCTATTGAGTTAATTTGCCCAGAGATGCCAGGAAATCTCCTTTTCATGTGGTCACTGGAGATCCAATTTCCATCTAATTTGCTTTGTTGTAGAGTTTAGACTTCTTCATCAAGGTGAAGCTGACTAACCAGTAACAAATCCTCATTTCATGAGGAAATACCAAACAAATTCAAGCTGAGAAACATTTTGTAAAATAACTAACCTACACTCTTCAAAAAGTCAAGCTCATGAAAACCAAAAACAAATACTAAGAATGTAATTTAGGTTAAAAGAGATACAATGTATGAGAAATAAATTCAATGTGTTTTCAAGAATGGTATCTGAGACTAAAAATCAATAGCAATAATTAATGTATTAGAAAAATTGATAAAATGTTAATCACAACTGAAATATGTGTTCAATTTGGATAATTTATGTTTACATTAGAGATTATCTTTGTTCTTAAAAAATATATCTAGAAGAGTTTAGGGTAAAGAAAGAAATATGACCTTCAATTTACTATCAAATAATTAAGATAAAATATTTATATACATATATAATATATAGCATAGTTATGTATAGTAGGTATATAATTTAACATATGAATATATATGTATGTGAATATATACATATTGGTATATGTATATATATATATATATGTGTGTGTGTGTGTAGTCTATCCAGAAGGTATCCAGACACATAATATGTAAAATAGAGATATGTATTGAAAAAGGTACAAGACACAAGGAACATTTTACAAAAGACAATGATGCCTCAGTCCCCTCCAAAATAGACACCTTGGGACCTCACACAGTTCTCCCAATCACCATCAGCTGCCCCGTCATATTTTCCTGAATCTCACTGATTGTCTGAAGTCTCTTCCCTTTCAAAGACTTTAGTTGTAGGAAAAGCCAGAAATCCTAGGGCACCAAATCTGGGTCAAGGGGTACTGAGTCTCTTGAGTGATTTGATGTTTCTCAAAATAACTGCATGAGACGTGATTCATGAGTGGGCACATTGCTGTGATAAAGCTGCCAATCACCAGTTACCCATAGCTGTGACTTTCTGAATCATCCTAATAGTTTCTGTGGAGAAATGGTCAAGCTTAATGCAAAATTTGATGTAGATTTGTTACCCTCTTGGCTCATTCAGTTTGAATGTGACAACCACACAATGTGTATGCTGACTCACAGCATCTACCACCCCACTGACTAGTACAGTGAAGTTGTCATTGTTCATGCATGTGCATTCCAGGCCACTCTCCTTGGCAGCCAGGTTATGTTGGTGTTGCACAAACTGTTCTTGTTATATTCGCAATGGCTGAGCCTTTTCCAGACAGTACACACACACACACACACACACACACACACACACACACAGAACAAGAGTGAGAAAAAGCGGGGGGACAAAAATGGGGCAAAATTTTTGAAGACTACTTGGGAATCATTGGAATTAGTCTAGTCTGGCACCTACTGTGTAAATTTGAAGCATCATTAATATAATTATTTATAAAAAATTTTAAAAGATATAAAATGAGAATTGAATGTGGGAAAATGGGGAATCCAATAGAGAAAATCCAGCAATGCCAAATCTAGAGACTAGAAAAACAATTTTAAGAGAAATTCTTACAAATATATTGCTATATATAGTTTATAATGAGGATTTATAATAAGATTGTCTAATATTCCATTTTATGTGAACCTATTACTGCAGTACTAATCCTTGCTGTCACTTCTTATTTCTGTAAAGTTGCCTGCGCTTTAAGAAGCTTCTTTTCATAACATTATGAGAGGGGAATTAAAGGTGTAGGTTAACTAACAGCTGAAGAGAAAAGGAAATCACATTCAATGAGGTGCAAATGAAATTCTAGTTCAGCAACATTTCAGATGTATTTGGGACCAAAGGTAAAACCCCAAGAATTGCAGACATTTTAAAGATGTTATTTGATTTTTTTATACGACCTATGGAGAAATAACTATTGGTAATTTAATAAACTCTCTGCTGATATTTGAATTCTGAAACTATTTAAGAGAAGGACCATAAAATCAATCATCTAAAATGGAAACTTGCTGATAAAGTACAAAAGCAGAAGGAACATCAGAGAAAAATGTAGCCATGAAGCTTTTAAGCAAAGGGAGCACATTTTTTTCTAAGTGAGCAAAAGGAAGAGAGCAGATAAAGGTGGAGAAGAATCCACTGTATTTCCCCACTTAGTGACTTTTTAGAGCAATTTCAGTGTGCAAAAAGGCGAGAACACTGGTTCTGAAGGTTGACAAATAAATGAAAGTTAAATTTATGAATTTGAGATGTATTAAGTAAATTTTTGAGGCTCTTTTCTTTTATAGGTTTATTTTCCCAGTTGTCACACCGAACAATTGGACAAAACTCTCCGGCTGGTCTACCTGGCTGTTCTCACTCACCTCAGCCTATATTCCTTCTATTCCTCCCTCAGGACACTTTCAGATCCCGAGATGACTTTACTTATGCCTACATATTTCCAATATCTATTTCCCAAAATCTCTACTTCCTTTTTTTGTTCTAACCAGACTTTTACTTTGTTTCTTTACAAGAGTGGTAAAAAAAAAAAGAAATCATTTACTTTATCTGGACAGGGGTGATACAATAATAGCTCCCAATAAGTCACTGTTGAATGAGTAACTTTCTACTTTATATGAAATACTTGTTTAGAAAAATGGATGGAACTGGAGAATATTATGCTTAGTGAAATAAGCCAGTCAGTGAAGGGCAAATATCATATGATCTCACCCATTACGGTACAATAATGAGCAAAACTAACAACAAGCAAAATAGAACCAAACATATGAATACAATGAATAGGCCTTCAGTGGTCAGGGGGAAAAGGGTTGGGGGGAGGGGGAGGCAGAGGCAAGAAAGGGGAGCAGCTTAGACAAGAACCTAGTATAAAGGAACCATGGACATGGACAACAGGTGGGATTGACTTTGGGAGGAATGGGTGGGTGGGGAGGGGAACAGAGGGGAGCAAAAAGGGAATAGATGTAATACAACAACAATAAAATTTAAAAAAAAATGTAACCAACTGAATTCTGAGAAAGGAGAATTGGAGATTTGAAAAGAAAAAATAATGAGAAGGGAAATCTGCCATTTGGTGGCAGCAACAGTGGCCTTGAGTTGTCTGGACACAGCTTCAAACACCACGCCTCTGAGAAGAAGCAGGAAATGAGGGACAGAAAGTTTCTCTTTTCAGCCCTGTTGAGGGGCACCAAATCTACCTCAGAAAACTAAGAAACAACAACAACAACAAATACTCCAGATAATTATGAGATGTAAAAGGCCTCCAGCAAAGCCATGTACTGAACTCAAAGACTTGGCAGAAACTGCTTTTCAGGTACCGTAGAACAGTCACTAGGTAATGTAAACTTCTGCTTAGTAAACTGTTGAACAACTTGAAAATATTTGCAAGTCTATTTGTATAGATTTTGAGCTTCTTTCATCATATACTAATGGAATCAGTGTGAAAATCCATCTTCAAAAGTAGAGAATTGTGTTATTTCTGTAGGAGATACAAAGGCAATTATCATGCTTAGCCAGGGCTCCCAGAACAAACAGCACAGGGAATATTCACCCAGGCTGTCTCTAGCTTAAAATAAATGCAAGAAAAGAAAAAAACACATTTATGAACACTCCTTCACTCTTTTAACACAGTTTTTTGTTTGTTTGGTTTTTTTTTTTGTTTTTTTTTTACTTAGATTCGGGAAAGTATGAATAATCCATAAGCTCAACTGTGCTACCATTTCGGTTAATAACTCTCCATTAAGGTTGCTGCTGTTTTGAAAACTAAAACTTAGCAATAATTTTCTCCTAGGTCTTCTGTCCTTTCACTTTTCCCAAACATGCAGATTGTTCAGGCCCAAATCTGCACATCTATGTCATAGTTATTTTAATGCACTAAATTTATGAAAATATTCTAAAACTTCTAGAATTTTGCACAGCAGTATTTTTTTTCCAATTGAAGTATCAGTGTATTATTTCCTGCCTCTCCCTTTTACATTGGCAAACATTTATGAGGACTTTTCCTATACTTGGAATACAGCAGCATAACAATTGGCATTTCTCTAATTCTCACCATGCTGGGGGAGGGGTTTCTATGATTAATTTACAAGCAAGGAGGCAGTTTTACGGGGTTTCATTAATTAGTCTGAGTTTACAGAGCAGAAAGGTGACAGAAATGAGAATTAAGCCTACCCTGGCAATTTGACATCAGGGTTCATATTTTAAGTCTATACTACTTTGTCTCTTGCTTTCTTGTCAGGTGGTACTGATGTTAAACATGTGATTACTTTTCACTGACTGGGCCAAACAATGACAGTGTAATATTAGATTATAACCTCATCCTTTAAAAAATGGATAAAGGTCACATTGATGGAAGAGGAGTGATGTCCACATACTTCAGTCCAACAGTCTTCAAAGTTGTGTCCCCATATTAACAGCATCACCATCATATGCAAACTTCTTAGAAGTGAACACCCCCAAGTCCCACCCTAGAACTAATAGTGAATCAGAAGTTCAGGGGATAATCTTTCAGTTACAACATATGCCCTTATGTGATAGTTCCAGTGGATAAAGAGGATTTTCTAAATTCCATGAGGTTTCCCAACACCTCTGTTCCACATTTGGGTCTATTAATTACTTGGTCATGTTATCACACTTGCAAACCTACCCTGTAACTATCTATTTATTTGTCCGAAACTATGTGTCTTGAAGGTATTCAGTAGTTTTTGAATAGTATTTTTCTCAATTGCTTTGCTTAACATCTGGCACATAACAGACCCTATACAAATAACTGTATACCTGTTCAGGAAAGAATGTAATTTCTATCACTTATTCTAGTCCAAAATGTACCCTCCTACACATATATAAATTGATGATAGGTAGGTAGGTAGGTAGATAGATGAAAGATGATAGAAAAGTTAAAGGTCTAGGGCTATAGGTTTTGTAACAGAATCAAATTATTATTTTTATTGTTGATTTAAAAAATTAACTGGCATAATTGATCTGATTGACACTGATATCTATATATCTGATATTATTACTCTTCCATGTGAATTTGTTGTTTGTATCATTGCTTCTCATCACTATTTCCCACCTCAGTGAGCTTTAGTGGTCTATTTACTCAACAAAATCAAAAGTAATTTCCCCAGAGCAGTTCTATTATGAATTTGTGTAAGATGCTTCTTCCCAAAAGATAACTTTAAATGTCATTGAACTTATTTAAAGAGAGCTTTATATCGTAAACCTGATGTTCAAGTCTTTGTGTACAACCAAATGGATCTAATGAGGCAAAGAGAATCAGGCTTTCAAATAGAATCATAATCCTGCATTATCTCACATATCTAAGACAGGTAAGTTTTTATACCAGCTGTAGAATACTGTCATTTTTCTGGTTTATACTTTTGCTTTGGTTTTCACCTCTGTTCTGGTAGATGGCTCTGGACATGATAAAGCAGCTCTGTGCTTGGCACCTTCCCTGGGGTGGAATGTACCACATCCTTACCCCAGCGTTTCCCTGTCACACAGACTGGCCTATTTGTATATGAATGTGTCATGATGATTTTCTCTTTGCCCTCTAAGCCTAAGCCTTGGTGCTTCCTCAATCCAGTTTACTACATTTAGGAGGTGACTCACAGGGTCTCCCAAGTGAGAAAGGAGAGACAAGGGTCATAAAGTTTCCATATTCTTTTTCTAGCCATGAACTAGTGGTATTTTCTTTTTTCTTTTAACTCACAAGTATGATTGCTGTAGACCTTTTTCTAAGGTCTGTTTTCTTCTTTAAAAATAACAAATTTAAATTAAAGTATATAGGCTGTTTCAAGTAAGTAACAATAACAAAGTAATAGGTTGGCCTTGACATCTGTGTTTTGGGAGTTATAGTCTCTAAATTCCATAGCTCATAAATGTTTCTGAGGAAATGCCTGTAAAGAGTTCACAACTAACTTATATCTGTTCTATCCTCTATCATAACATAGCTGTTAAATAGCCATCAGAATACATTGGCTATATGTACTTACATACATACAACCATAGATTGATAGCTAATGAGCTAGGTTGATAGATACTTTACAAGGTAGTTTTTACATTGCCACTCTTCTGTTACAATAAGGTCCTTTAGCTAAGTCCTTCAGGAAGGCATATAGTTATCATAAATGTTATTTTCTACAGTTACATGTGTCAAGCATGGGTGACAGAGAAACGCTGTTGCTCCTTAGAAATAGTACTTCTAAACATTATTTTAAATTAGATAAACCAAAGTAGTACACTATGGAATAATTTTGTTTTGTTTTTAATCAGCAAGCACAGTTCACCAGCTTATTAAGTGAGTCTTTCAGAAGAGTATTAATATCAAAATTGTTATAGATTTTTGTTTGTTAAAAGCCCAATTTCTAAATAAAATAAGTGCTCAAATTCTGATATTCTGAGGAAAGCAGTAACAAACGCTTATGCTATTCCATTTGCACAAGACAGCTGATTTGTAGAAAAATAAAATGTGAAATTTTATAAATTGAATGTGTTTCTAATTATTTCTGTTAGAGAAAGGTCCCCTTGTGACTTCTAGAAATAAGTAGTATAAGTCTAGAAAAGCTAAATAATAACTGCAACCCAAGATAAATTTGTATTGTCTTTTTTCTTTTTTACACTAGAGGAGAAAATAAGAATTAGAATAAGTGAATGGCGACACTTTAATTGAAACAACATTTTATATAATGAAATACTGATTTAAATGAAAAACAATGGCTGTATTTTTTAGATGGATATGTGTAAAAGATGGATACAGTGGATACCTGAGTGCTTTCTTGAGTAAGCCACCGCTGGTGTGCTTGACAAAGTGTTGCGTATGTAATTCTAAAATGTGAGCAGTCAAAACTCGTTCCTGAGCTCATATTATCGATGGGTTTCTTTTCACAGATACAGGCATCTTATTTGAGGAACTGGAAAATAGACGTATATGTGAAGTGTCTCCTGTTTAGGTCACATTGTTTGAGCTACCACATAGAAGTCATGCAGACAGTAGTCTGGCATTCTCTCTACTGCTGACTGGAAGTGATGTCTCGAAGGTAGTCATCATTGGTAGGTGCACACCTGCCGAGTATCCTTCTCCCGCCGTCGCTAGTACAGACTTTATTTGACTCCTGAGAAATCAAGCATAATTTTATGTACCTAGTCCAATGATAATCAGTTCTCTTCTTTGAGTACCTAAATTACCATATAATAAAGTTAGATTATTATTCCTAATTTACAAGTGAGAAAAATAAAGCCTAGGTTATTTAAGTAGCTAAACTCACAGCAGTCAGCAACAGAGTCCAAAATAAAAATTCTGTCTATCCCCAAGAATTCTTCTCTTCAGATAATATTTTTGCAACATTTTAATCTGAGTAGATCTTGTAAGTAAATTCTTTGCTGACTTCAGGATATTCTATGCAAACAAAAGTTTGCCTGTAGTTTCATTTTCTACCAGTCTACATCAATACAAATCAAATGAACTAGGCAGTATAGTAAGAACAAACAGACAAAAAAATTAGAAAGTAAAAATGAATGAATAGATGCAAAAATAGATAAATAGAGAAATGCAAATATAAAAATAAAACAAAAGCATAATTTGACATATAAAAGAAGCTCTTGTTTTTTATTTTTAAGTAGAAATACTGAAATGCAAACATAATTATCTAAAACAAAGAGTCAAAGCCCTGGCTGGTGGCACAGTGGATAAGGCACCAGCCTGCAAACCCAAAAGTCACTGGTTCAATTCCCCAGCCAGGACACATAATCAGACTGCAAGCCAGGTCTCCAGCCAGGTCTATAGCTGGAGGCAGGTGAAAGGCAATCACACACTGACATCTTTCTCCCTCTGTCCCTCTCTCCCTTCCCCTCACTCTGAAAATAATAAATAAAATCTTTAAAAAAATAGTCAATCTATTTCCTTTTATTTAACATTTATTTCTTTAAAGATTTTATTTTTAATTAAATAAATAGCATTTATTTATTGGCAAGGGAGAGAGAAAGAGAGGGAGAGAAACATCATTGTGCACTTATTTCTTGCATGCCCCCAACTGGGGACCTGGCCCCCAATCCAGGCATGTGCCCTGACTGGGAATCCAACTGGTGATCCTTTGGTTTGTAGGCTGGAGCCCAATCCACTGAGTCACACCAGCCAGGGCTATCAATCTGCTTCTTAAGAGAGATGAGAATTTCAGGCAGCTTCCAAATCTAAATTAGCTCTACATTAAAGACAAAATGAGAAATACTGTTGATGGAGACATTTCTAACTAGCAATATGTCCAATACAGAATTCTTAATGTCTTTGTATTGTTGACCTTAAAAAAAAAAAGAAAAAAAGATAGTCAAATATTTCTCCAGCCAAATGGGATTATACAGAACCAACAGAGTTGCAATTCAAACATTCAATCCTGTTGGGCCAGGGAGAGGGAAGGGAAGATGGGGGAGGAAAGGGAAAGAGGGAGAGGGAGAGAGGGAGAAAGGGAGAAAGGGAGAGAGAGAGAGATCGTGAGCAAGTTTCTTTGTTCCCCTGGGATTCTGTTAGTTTGGGCTTGGGATGGAGAAGGTGCTTTTCAAAAGAACCAATCAATTTACCAAGTTTTTGTGGGCTTTTTGATAGGTCCGATCCCTAGGTTGACTGACAGGCCTCTATGTTTAAGCACCTTCCCAGAAACCCCCCAACAATGTGGTACCAGAAGGGAGAAGGGAGACATGTTAATTCACTTGGTGGAGAAATGTTGTAATTCTCGAGTGTGGAGCTCTAGTTTCCTGGTGAAGTGAATAGTCTCATTCTTCCCAGCTTATTAAGTTTGATGTCTAATTTTCTTTGACCCCATTTTCTTACTAATAAATAGTTAATCCCCTATGGTAACATTACCACATGAGCATTATTATCACCAAGTAAGATTCATATTGAGATACCCACTGTTGGAATTAGAGGATAACCAGCTCCTCTCACTTTAAAATGACCAAGATCAAGCCTGGCTAGGTAACTCAGTTGGTTAGAGTATTGTCTCAATACACCATAGGTGTTGGTTTGATCCTGGTCATGGTCCATACAAGAATCAACCAATGAATGTCTAAGTAAGCAGAACAACAAATCTATGTTTCTCTTGCTCCCTCTCTATAAAATCAATTTGAAAATTTAAATGACCAAGATCAACAGTATATATCATTATTCAGATTATGAGTTCACTCTTCTCACCTCCTCACCACCTCCTCCGAGACACACACACATACATACACACTCACTCACAAATGCACTCTCAAGAGTTTACCCAGGCTTAACTTATGAAAGTTATTACTTTATAAGTAATAACTCATAACACTTATTACCAAAAGTAATCTCTTATTTGTTTAGTATTCTACATCCCCAAATTTTACTTAGGTTGATGGGACAACTTTCTTTTATTACTGATCCAATATTCTGCATCAAAACAATTTTGCTATTTGGAATTTAAAAAAGCAATTAATTGGTTATATGTAAAAACTATTTTTGGACTTTTATATATATAATAATTGACTCTTATTCAGTTTACTTCAATTAAAATGGATTAATCAGATTAAGTACATTTTCTTCAGGCACTAGAGCATAATAAAACAGGAATTTTATTCTCTGATGTCACTCATTAGTTCTGGGTTTTGAGAGAATTCATTCTTTTCATTCTTCCTGAGAAATTTAGTATTGCTTTCCTGATGTGATTGAACTTAAATGCTTTATCTGGAGCTTCTATTCACAATAGGTTCTATTCTCAAACCAGAGGAAATAATTTTATAAAAAGAACTAGAAATGAAAACTTTAGGTCAAATGAAAACTTTTGCCATCTCAGAGCAAAAGTAGGAAACTAAAAAGCCTACATTTGATAAAAGAAATTAAAATGACTAAAGCAACAGTGGTGAAAATAATACCTGAATCATGAAAATAAACAATAAATGTTACTGTTGTCATATTTAAGGACACTATAGGGTGGTGGACATTATAATCAGAAAAAACAACTGCCTGACCATGGTACAGCTACTAAGTCTCATGATTGTTTATGGAGAATATGGGTAGGTATTCTGGTTTTTCAAGATATCAGATATTAAGATGTTCATATTCAAATTTTTATATTTTGGTAACTAATCCAATTATTTTAAAATGTTGTAGTGATTTCTTTTTCAGTCAGACAAATACAGAGTGGGGCAAAAGTAGATTTATAGTCATTTGTATGGAAAAAATGCAATAATTAAAATAACACAAGAATAACATTTATGTTCCCTGTACTCACAACTGTAAACCTACTTTTGCCTCACCCTGAATATTGTCATCCTGAAAGGTAACCAGTTTTTTGGCATATTGATGTTAAGCTTGTTATTAAGAAACAAATGATTCAGAAAGAACATTTAACCCTCACCCTTTACTTGCTTAGAGAAATTCAGGTAGAAACACCTGCTTAAAGGAAGGAGGAATATTGTCATAATATGAACTAACTATAAAAGACAGCAAGAAATCTAGTAAAGATTTCCTGCTGTGAACTTTCTGCTGTGTCTCATTTCTTATGGATGGCCCAATAAAAATTTGTTTACCATGTTTCCTCTTTCCCATCTACCTGTAAATTGCCTATTTCACCTTTGAAATCCACTACCCTTTCCCCCCCTTTCCTTTGTCCAAAATGACATAAATCTCAAATGCCCCATGTAACTTTGGGTGTCATATATTACAGCATCCCCAAATGTGCATCCATGATAAATTTTGCACATTTTCTTCTGTTAATGTCCCATGTTAATTTGATCATTCATTAGCTCAGCTACAAGAACATAGAAGGTAGGAACAAAACAAATTTATGCTTCCATCAGTCATCTGTCAAAATTCATCTTTCCATCTGATACTTCAATTTTCTTTTTAACACCACAAAGAGGTGATTGTTTATGCTTGAAAAAAATATAAATGGATTATTATTAATTTCTTTGGCAAATACATTGACATTTGTAGAATTTCTATCTTAAAAATGTATCACATATATTTTGTTGTAGTACTGTGCCTTCAATTATTATATCTTTGTTAGCTCTTCTCTTAAAATACCAGTGAAGCTTTTATGTATTGAAGTATTACATTGCAGTCCCCAAAAAATACCTAAGACATTTTTTTTGTAATTTCATGTTTATCATTGGATTTTCTTCAGCATGTTGATAGGTCTCCTCTGATATGGTAGAATTTTTCTTTGCTCTCAGAATTGGAGAACCAGAGCATAGTGCAGAAAGGATATTGATTTACCACAATTGGTATTAGTTTACTGCACACTATAACTGTTACCATCAGCAGTTAGCTAATTATTTGTAGAGGAAGGGGAGTTACACATTGAGTTTGATAAACTGGGAAGCATAAGCCTTCTGCTTAGCCAGGCAGCTACAGTTTTATAACCCGGGGGATTACAGCTTGCTCCACTAAGGGGATTAATATCCCTCCCTCCACCCTTCCAGAGCAGGATTGTTCTGGGGTCAGGAAGAGGTGCTGGGCCATAGAGGCTATCAGTCTAACTAAGGGTTATAAAGCTATCGAAAGTCTGTGAATGCTTGGGAAATTGTTTGTCTATTTAAAAAGTTTCTGGTCTTTTCCAAGCCCAAGCTAATATAAGACCAGGGGAGTAAATAGGCTTTCTCTTGCCATGCCCTGCACTTGCACTGTGCACTAGCACGTCCTCTCTCCATAGCCAAGGTGCTTTAGCAGCCACGGGGCCCACGGCCACGCCAACTCTGCAGGCAGACTCTAGGAGGGAGCCTGAATACCATAGCACAGCAATGAACTGGAACTGAAAGCACATGCCACTCAAGCTGGATGCTGGTCTGGACAGTATTTTAATATGGAGCAGAAGCCCTGGGCAGTAGCCTTCATACTAGGCCAACTGAAGACAAGATTGGACTTTTTCCATGGTGAGATGGATGAAGAGGGGACATGAGGAAGTCAGGAAGAGAACCCCCTTAATTTTACATCATCAATAAAATTCACCACGGAGGCCCTTCCTCCTGTGTGGGTCTCAGGAAATTATTTTCCTTGCAATACCACAAGAACCCCTCTTCCACCAACACAATTGCTGTGGTATGTAAGTAAATCTTTGTTTCCAGAAATATCTGATTATTTAGATTAAGTGCTGCAACTGTTAAGATTTTTTAAACTTTTCTGAAAATTTTATTTACTAAAATATAAATAAAACACATCACAATTATTGTAAATATAGCATTAACATTTTTAGAGGCACAGTCCTTTTCTCTTACTGCTTGATAAACTCACTCTGAGCCACAGTTCCACTCTTCTTTCCTGAATAGAATAAACATTCTGAAATGATGGTAATTATTTCTTTTGTCTACAACTCCATGCACAATAAATGATTTGTTTCCAATTATCAGAATGAACTGAATGTCCTTTATATCAGCTCACTACATTCCTGAAAGACCACTGATGCTTTATATCAATTATCTGAGGTTACTTTCCAGCCACCTTTCCCATTGCCCATTGTAAAGGCACTTGCTGAAACCTGTAATCTCAGATTTGATCCTATTGCCTGTTATTTCACTTCTGTTTCTCTACCCAAGCTATTTAGTTCCACATATTCTATTAGAATGTCTGCTTTAGCACTTAACAGATGGGTGATGTAAATTACTGAGGTTGTGAGATGAAATGTATGATAGATACCATTTTCTCTTGTGGAATTTCATTCTAAAGACTGTCAGGCACAGTATAGTTCAGGGCAGGGACAAAGCTAACTGGATTTATAATACATGCTAATTTAAACAAATTACTTGACCTCCTTAAGTTAGCTTCCCTATTTTACAAAGTGGTGATAAGAAAGCCATATACATTCAAAATTACTGTGAAGATTTTTAAGGAATATTATTCCTTGGAAACTTAGTACAATGCTTGCCATATAATAAATGTCTCTTGTATTTTGGTCCTTGTTGCTATTTCCTATATTTTGGTCCTTGTTGTCATTATGATTTTCATTGTCAGCTTTCTACATTACCCTTGGAAACTGGCTCAGCCTCTGTAGAAGTGTGGTATATATCACTTCTGTCCCCAAATGAGCACCTAGAATGTTCACTCTTTCATGGTTTTCATACCCTATGCCCCAAAAATATAGGAGAGGAAAATTTCAAAGTAATGTTCAAAAGATCTGGAGTGAAATTGTTATTTCTTTAGTCTGTGGTTTAGGGTTTGATAGAGCCTGGCTTTTTAATTCCTTTAAAATATTAAACCTGCATACCCTCAAAATTTTTATTGGCAAGCATTTACTCAGGTAAATTCAAGTTTTATCCCATGTTCTCATTAAACTAAAAACTGTCATTAACAGACATGCAATCTCATTAATATCACTTCACCTTAAAAAAATATCTTAGGAAATGGATTACAAGTGAACCAAAACTGAAATTATCAAGCACAAAAAATTTACATTTGTGACATGCTAAATGATAGGGAATAAAGAACAGAACATTGCTTCACAATCGATTCTGCTTACCTGTTGCAGTTTGCTGCCTCCTTGTTTCCCTTGCTTATGCTGCTCAATAATGTAGGTATAAAACTACATGACCTGTGGGCTTCCCTTTCACTTTTAGAGATAAATGAAAACCATCAATAAATGCCTGCTGAAAACTATCTTTTCCCTCATTTTTTACATCAGGGCAACTGTCAGCCACAACTGAATGCTCCACAGGGCACCTTTTGGGCCATCAGATGTACAGTATTGCTGACTTACTTTCTCTTGTAACAACTGTTATTACCGTGCTCCAAACAGCAAGCGTTGAATCTTCACAGAGACCAACAGTGGCCTCATCAGTCACACGCTGTGCCTGATGGTCCTTAGACAGAAATTCCCAAAGAGAAAACAGGTATCTGTCATGCAGTATTTTATTTCACACTCTGTAACTTCCTTCTTGTAAGGTTGGTAATATTAGAGACATGCTGAGCTCAAGCTTTTTTTTTTAAATTTTTTTCTATTTCAAAGAATTCAGCTGAGTTTTCCCTCTATTAGGTACTGAACAGGTGGTGTTTTCTAATCATTTACATATAGTTTTCCTTCCATTATGAGGGAGAGCACTCAGAGATGTGCTCAGTGACATTTGTAGTTAAGTGACAAATACAAGATTGTTGTTTATGCTTTGATTAGGAAAGCTTAATTTGGGACCATGGCAACAGAAGCATGTGAGGTGGGGCTGAGCCTAGCCCTCAACAAATCAGAAGTCATTCAACATCATCTGGGAGTGCCTTTCCTTGGTTCTTGTCACTAGTTTAGAAATGATGAATTTGGACATACAATCAGTAGAAGTATTCATGACACTACTGAATTTAATATAATAAAATAGCAACTGATAAACATTTTGAGGGGGAGAACTCTGAGAAAGATGAAAAGAATGTAGCATCCATTATTGCAAGTTACAGCATATCTATCTGTGGGAGAGGATTTATGCTGGTATCAAAGATACTAGCCTTCTCATCTAGTGATACCATTTAAAGACATTATTTACACTTTTTTTCCCATTTTCATTATAAAGAAAATAAAAATGATATCACACTCAATAAGGACTCGATGTACCAGCTCACTGATTCATATGGCCCATTTTTTCTTTTAATCTGCCTTTTTTTTTCCTTTTTCTTTTTTCCTTTGCAAATCTGGAATGTAAGTGCATGCATCATTATGAGTTTGTCTTCTTTTTCTGAATGTCAATATACAAGGAAGAATGGGAAAGTGGCTATAAGTGAATATAAAAAAAAGGTAAGCAAGCTTATGAAAACTGCCTGTCCTCTGGATTTTCTTTCACATCTGTTTTTCATATGGTCCCAGATTAATGGGCCATTTCATTTTTGGGAGGTGGGGATAATGGTGGTGGTGGTGGAGTTTTGACTGAAAGGACCTTGGCAAGTAGTTATCCAAAGTAAGTAAGAGACTTTGAAGGCAGCGTAGTTAATGAAAGAATGCAATACATAGTTCACAAAGAAGGAAACAATTCAGAGCTACAACATTAGTGTTGGTCTTAAGGAATTAGTTCAGCCCAAAGTTAGATGACTTATGAGGCTAAACACAGTAAAGAATAAGAATAGACAAAATAATAATAATATATAAGCTAGGTCAAGTGTTTTGACCTAGTCATTATAAACTAAACCAGAGTTTTTGTCTTGTCTTGTTTTGTCTCTAGTTATGGGTATGTGTTTAGAGAATGGGACAGCAGATTAAAGGAAGTAAGCAATTGTAAAATATTGGAGAAGATAAGAATTAAATTTTGCCTGCTCAGTTATTTGTGGATTTATCCATTCCACAAAGGACTATTTATGTGTGTTGATGTTTCAGAATTCCAAAACCATCAGATTAATTATAATCTCACAGTAACTTAATATTAAAATGGATCAGCATTCTGCTAATGGAAGGAGATTTATAAATCAAACTCCACTGTCTGTTTTTTTTTTTTTTTTTCTTTATTGGGAATCCATCTGAAGTCCTAGATTTTCCCTAAAAGAGTGACAACCTTATTTACATAATCATCCTTTTCAGTTGTCCCAGTTAAATATTTGTGTTAGTGAGATATCTTTTTTTCACACTTTATATTTCCCACATCTCAAGTAGAAAAGATGTTACTGTTTTAGTTCCTTGTGACTGTTAATGCCCTTTCTAAGACAAAAAGTCAAAAGTAATAATTTTATGAATATTCTGTTGTATGAATTTCAGCCAATTTAGGACTTTTGATGAGGAGACATGAAGCCAAGTATTTAAGAACTTGGACTCAAGCAAGGAAAAATTTGGTGTCAATCTTGTTTCAGATCATTATGAGCAGGATTTATTTTTTACTTCTAACACCGAACTAACAAAACTATGTATTTTATATATTGGTTGTAATGATTAACTGAATGTCTAACAGAGATTATTGTACAGATTGGACCATAGAAAGTGCTTATTTAGAATTAAATATCATATCCCTACTATTAAAATAGTGGTAGATAATGAAATAATAATTTAAATAATTATCATTAAAAACTAGTATGAAATAGTTTGAAGAGTCAGAAATTTTATTCTCCAAACAGTATTTCTCATTCATATTGTTAATACAATTTTGATTAAAGAATGTATAAATATATATTTATTCTTAAATATATTCATATATAATTTTATGTATTTTATACATCAAAATATACAAAGATGGAAAATTTTTGAACAACATAAAATGGGAGATACAGAGGTACAACTCATCCTGACTGACCATCTTGTAGGGACTAGACATGTACAAATCTCCACTGGAAGCCATAGCAAATAAGATTCCCTGAAGACCTAATGTCTCATTCCTATATTTCTGCCTTTTTTATAAATGATTTTACTTATACAGTATGTGTTCAGGTGACAATGGAAGATGATAGAATTAGAGAAAAATGGAAAATTAATTTTAAATATGAGCAAGAGTTTATGAATAAAATTATTAAGACAGCTGGTTCCATCAACACATCTACACAGAGTCTCACACTAATCTCTAAATTAGTCAATGTCACACTAATGAGATAAAGAGATTACATTCTCAAAGCAGAAATCATCTTTTTTTTATGTATCATACACTTAAGATGTGTGCATGTTGCTGAATATGAATTTAGTTTCAGTAATGTGTGACTAATATTTTAATTAAAGCTATAAATACTTATATTTATTAATATATGAGTAATGAATTATCTTAGGGTTGCATATTTTTCTAAGAGATGATCTTATTATTTAAGATTAAGTATTCCATTTATTATTATACATTCATAATTAAGTAACTGATATATAATTTAGTAACAATATTACATGTAAATCTTTATCACAATCTATAATTTAGGTAGTATTGACTTAATTTGAAATTAAGATACTTCAGTGATTTTACATGGCTTATCTAAAATCACATAATTAAGTAGTGTAATTGAAACTCTAATCCAGGTTTGCTTCTAAGTAATATGTTCATTTTTCTTCAGTGGGTAACTTAAAAATATTTGAACTAGTTAATTAGCTAGTTAATATACTCTCTTAATATGTGAAAATTATGTGTATCATACCACTACTAGATGAGATGAAGCTATAGTTCTGCCTTCTAATACTCATCTGAACTTGGCTACCCAGCTTCTTCTTGTCAAGGGAATGACAATGTCTCCCATTCTCAAGGCTATTGTATGGTTTAAATGAAATTAACTATGGGTAAAGTTTCTATCAGAACTCAGATTACCTGTTTTTAATTCTCAGAAGTCTTCGTTTTTCCTCTACCTTCTCACTTATTGTCACCCATCTCTCCTCGGTGCTGCTGCTTCCCATGGAGCCTCCTAAGTGGTAGATTATTTCTCAACCAGGCTTCCTACCCACTGTCTCAAGAAACGGATACATGTCCTCACTTGCTCTTTGCTGCTTCAAGAACTTTCTCACTTCCTTCTCAAACATCCCTGCTTTGGAATCTCATGCCATTGGACTTTATTAACCACTTTTTTTTTATGGACATGTTTCCTCATTCTTTGAATTTGTATCCTAATTCATGGTCATTATTTGCAATTCTGCCCTATCATAATTTTGGTTTTCCGTAAAATTTTTCATTTTCTTAGATATTTGGCCTAATAATTTCCAATGCTCATGTCAGTTTCTTTTTTTTTTTAAGATTTTTAAAAAATTATTTTTAGAGGGGAAGGGAGAGAGGCAGGGAGGAAGAGTGATATCAATGTATGGTTGCCTCCAGCTACGGACCTGACTGGAGACCTGGTTTGCAACTTGGTTATGTGCCCTAGTTGAGAATTGAACCAGTGACCTGTGGGTTGATAGGCCAGCACCTATCCACTGTGCCACCAGCCAGGACCTTGTGCCATTTTCAATACCTTAACCACATCATCCCATGATCTCAGCTTAAACCATATTATTACTCATAATGAATGCTTTTACAATCTGATTTTTAAGCCTCTTACTCTCCAAATATTAACTATCTTTCCAGTTTACTCCCTTTAACACTACAATTCCAAGAATGTCTTGATCCATTCTGGACCTGCAGTCCTAATACAATTTATGATCCTCAATATGATTTTCCTGTATAAACCCCTCATTTTAGCAACTCTACTTTCAAAATATGTAAATAATTCTCACTACTATTATTGTTTACCCAGTCACGCCAACATCACTTCTCATCTGAATTTTAAGTAT
Organism: Noctilio leporinus; assembly: GCA_004026585.1. Lineage (NCBI taxonomy): Eukaryota > Metazoa > Chordata > Mammalia > Chiroptera > Noctilionidae > Noctilio > Noctilio leporinus. Next base: position 182,627 of record PVIW01001370.1, on the reverse strand, counting down.
TTTCCTTCCCCCTCCCATATTTGCTCTCACCTCTGATCTATCCTATGAATAATATATATGCAAAATCATAATAAATCATAATGGAGATCAGATCACTCATTTGCTCAGCTACCTTCAAAAACTTCTCATTTCACTCTGAGTGATAGACAGAGTCATTGCTGTACTAGTTTACAAGGCCCTGCCCATGCTCCCTAGCAAGTGTACCTTTCTGACCATGGTGTCTGTTGCTCTTCCCTTAGTCTGTTCATGACCACTGCTTGCCTAGTTCCTGATGCTCTTTAAATGTGGCAGGAATTTTCTCACGTCAAGTTCTTTGTGTGTGTTTTCTCTGACCGAAAAATCCCTGCCTCCAGGTTCCTACCTGAATTATTTTCTTAACTTTTTCAAATCATTCTCTCAAATGCTACATTCTCCCTGACACCTTCCTTAATTTACCTAAAGTTAAATCCTCCTCCTGACATTTCCTATTTGCACCTCCTACTTTACTTATCACTACTTAACCTATTATGGTTTTGTTTCGTGTGTGTGTGTGTGTGTGTTTTTATATTTTATTCATTATTTTTAGAGAGAGGGGAAAGGAGGGAGGAAGAAAAGGAGAGAAACATCAATATATGATTGACTTTCATGTGCCTCCAGCTGGGGACCTGGCTGGAGACCTGGCTTGCAACCTGGGTATGTGTCCTGACTGGGAATTGAACTGTTGACACTTGGGTTCATAGGCCAGTGCTCAATCCACTGAGCCACACCACCCAGGTAATATGTGGTGAATGATCTATTTTTCATGTGTCACCTGCCTCAAAAATGTGAGCTACATGAATGCAACAAAATGTATTCTTTGCTCACAGTTGTAGCTGCAGTGCCTAGAATGTGGTATATTGAAGGCATCCAGTTTGAATAAGCAAATGAATGAATGTTAGCTTTATTACATTTTAAGTTCACCTTATTTTTATTTTCTACATTTTTTATCTTCCTTCTTCTGGGATATGCTTGCAGGAAGTACCAATATTTAAGAAAGAAAGTTTAACTTTTGCTTTTATCTTGAGACTTTTTTTTAGTCTGATGCCCTTAGCCAGGCCGTGTTCTGGCTGCTGTCAGTTCTGATGCACTAAGATGATTTCCGAGACCGGAAATCTTTCTAGAGAAAAGTGTCTTCTTAATGGTCCAGGATTAAAATGAAACAAGCTTCTTTTTCCACACTTATCTTTTCCTTTCCTTTTTTCATTTTTTCTTCTTTCTTTCTTTTTGTCACCAATTATAAAAAGCCATAAAAGAACAGAGTAAATGTGGCTCCATGTGGCTCTATGCTGTCATCTTAATATAAATATAATCCTATATTCATTGTATTCTGTGGTATATACTTGGTACATATCCTATGTATGGACTTATACAATCATTTATTACTGAACAATTACAGTGTCTCTTAATTTTTAAACAAACTTTAATTTTTATTATTAATTTTTATTTTAAAGATTTTATTTATTATTTTCAGAGACAGGGGAAGGGATTGAGGAAGAAAGGGAGAGAAACATTAGTGTATGGTTGCTTTTCACCTGCCTCCAGCTAAGGACCTGGCTGGAGATTTGGCTTGCAACCTGGTTATGTGCCCTGGTTGGGAATCAAACCAGTGAGCTTTGGGTTCACAAGATGGTGCCAATCCACTGAGCCACCAGCCAGGGCTTAATTTTTGATAATAATGTAATACTTCAGTTACTATGGTTAGTAAATATTCCTCTTGTATATCCATGATAATTTTTTAGGATACTCAGAAAATAAAAAGTATATGCCATATATATATATATATATATATATATATATATATATACACACACACACATATATAATATATATATGCTCTAGACACTTTAGATTAAAAGCATCCCTAGTTTTTATTCCTACCAACATCACAAGGTACTTGAAAAATAAATATCTTTATAGCACATTTGATGAGATTAATTAATAACCTTATCATAATACTAAACGCAATTTTGAAATGTGACTTAATCATAAGATTATATGGGAGAATTTTTGCAAAATCATCACACATATTCTACCTCAAACCAAAAGGTAATTGATAACATGCTTGTTTCAGTTTTAATATTGTATAAAATATGAGCTATCAGTAAATTGGCGCTGGCCTGCGAATCCAAGGGTTGGCTGGTTTGACTCCCAGCCAGGGCACATAACCAGGTTGAAAGCCAGGTCTCCAGCCAGGTCCGTAGCTGGAGGCAGGTGAATGAAATATGAGATACAAGGTGTTTACCTCCAGGAAAGTTGTTTATCATGTACCAAATGTAACACCCAATAGCCAGAGGACATTGTCTGTACAATGCATTTTTATAAGTCAATAAAATAACTTCTGAACAACTTTATTCAGCTAGGACACATTTTAAACCATTATCTAAATATGAATTTTACAAGTTAGAGTAGAAAATTCTGGTATTGGTTCCTCCAACAAAACAGCCATTAAACTGGTAAATACAAAATGATAAGAATTAGCTATTTTGGAACTCTGGACCCTGAGATGACAACTATAATTTCCAATAGAGTACTTGTTACAGGATGGACTACTGGTCTTTGCTAAAGAAGTGGCTGTGTCCCCAAGCCAGATACCATTACCCATGCTTATTCACAACAGCCAATAAGGGAAACATCAGGTACCCATCAACAAATGACTGTATAACAAAATGTGGTATATGCACACTGTGTAATATTTTCCAGCCACAGAAAGGGACTGAATCTCTGATGCATGCCATATTTGGATTAACCAGGAAAGCATCATGCCAAGTAAAATATTTCGGCCACAGAGAGAAATGATGTATGGTTCAATTTATATGAAGTAGTCTGAATATTCAAAATAATAGAAAAAGGATGTACATTGCATTTTATCAGAGACTAGAAGATGAGGAAAGGGGTATGAAGAGTTTCTGTTGGAATTATGATAAACTTATGAAAAGAGTGATGATGGTTATACAATATTACAAATGCATTTAATGTCACTGCACGGTACAATTAAAAATGGTTAAATGATAAATTTTGTATTATATCTACCTCACCACAATAAAATTAATTAAAATATAGCTGTGTGATATCTAATGGCATTTTAATCAGCGAAGGACTGAATATATGATTGTGGGCTAATACAATGTGGAAGAAAAATTCCTATCACCTAGTGATCATGGCCATGGTAACATCAGTAATACAATGCACAGTCTTGTGTTTATGGCAATGCTGGTGTAAACAAATCTGCACCGCCAGTCATATAAAAGTATAACGTAGATTGATAAAATTGTGAACATTACATAATGTTTGATAATATCTCTGTTACTGGTCTATGTATTTATTATACTAAGGTTTTTCATTATCTCAGAGAGTGCCCTTTTTTATTTTTAAGATTTTATTTATTTTATATTTTAGAGAGAGGAGAAGGGAGAGAGGCAGAGAGGGGGAGAGAGAGATCCATGTATGGTTGCTTTTCACCGGCCTCCAGCTACAGACCTGGCTGGAGACCTGGCTTGCAACCTGGTTATGTCCCTGGCTGGGAATCCAACCAGCGACCTTTGGGTTCGCAGGCCAGTGCCTTATCCACTGTGCCACCAGCCAGGGCCCTCAGAGAGTGCTCTTCTACTTATGAAAAGAGTTTGTTGTAAAACAGTCTGCTGTGTGGTGCTGGCAGCAGCCTGGTACACCTTTAGTTATTTTCTCTTGTACTTGATTTAATCTCATGTTGTTTTATTCATGGCCCATAAGCATACAAAACCCACTGCTAATGTTGCCTGTAATAGGCCAAGTCAAGTGACTGACCTGGAAACAAAATTAAAAGTGATTAAAGCCTGATGATGAAAAATCAATGATGGTTATTGCTCACCACTCAGGCATGTCCCATTCCACTACAGCTCTGATCTTGGAGAATAGCAGTCAAGTGATGGGAGCTGTTAAATGATCTGCTTCATTGAAGGCAACAGGACTGACAAAAATTCAAAGATAACCTATGTCATATATGGAAAAATGACTTATTGAAGATGAGACACTTCTCCCTGCCAGCACCATGATAAATAATCACAACCAACTCAAAAAGTTTGTTTGTAATGTTGAAAGAAAAGGATGGACCCAAGTACAATGTTGAATTTACTTCTAGCTCTGGATGCCTAAATAATATAAGAATTGTTTTGCAGTACATAATGTGAAAGTGAGTGCTTATCCTGGGAATGTTCATGTGAAGGCAGCTGAAGAATTTTTGGAAACTCTAGATAAGCTGACTGTGGAAGGAAATGACTTGCCAGAGCAAATGTTGAATATGGAAAATTCCCTCTTTGGAAATAGAAACCTGAAAATCTTAATCCATAAGGTAATCAAGTCAATGTCAGGTTTCCAGGACAGAATAACAGTCTTGCTTGGGGGCAATGTTGCAGGTTACATACAGATGGAAATCCTTTGTGATCTTGGACAGTGGGAACCCCAGGGCCTTCAAATATGTCAGTAGGAACACACTGCCAGTGCACAACAGGAGCAGTAAGAAGTCACTGTGACCCAGCTCCTCTTCCAAGATGCCCTGCGTGCTATGTCAGCAAGATGAAGAAGTTCTGTTTTTTATTCTTGTTTTAGAGTAATATATCTTTCAAGATTTTGCTTGTTGCTGATAATGCTCCAGGGCATAATTCCTTGATTGGTGATCTTCACTATAATATCATAATGGTGTTAATATCTAGGGAGAAGAGAGGTTAAGGGTTTAGAAATTGAGTGAAAAGTGTAAAGAACTCATGGACACGGAAAACAGTGTAGTGATTTCTGGAGGCAGGTAGGCATAAAGGGACTAAACAGGAATGGGAAAATGCAATAAAAATAAAGTTAAAAGAGCAGAAAAAAATAAGTCACCCATGAAAACAAGCAAATAAACAAACAAAAAAGCCACCATCTTTTTATCTAGATAATGGATCAAGATATTAAAGCAGCTTTAAGACCTTCTACTTGATGCGGACCTTTGCCCAGGATATTGCTACAACTGAGGAAGACACTGGTGCAATTCTGGAAGGATTACAATACCTATGCATCAAGAACCTTGCTTGAGCTTAAGGTTGTGTAAACAAGAAGTATATAGTATAAGTGGCATCTGGAAGAAGGCACTTAAGAGATTTGTCTTGACTTCAAAAGATTTGTCAAAGGTGAGGTGGATGTAAAAATGCACAAGACTGTGGTAAAGATGTCAAACAACTTGAACTTGTATGTAGATGAGGATGACATTAAGGAGTCTCTAGAGGTGGTTCCTGGAAACTGACTAATGAGGAGTTGTTGAAACTGGGACATAAACAGATAGCTGAAGAAAAAGCAAGAAGGGAAACTGCAGTGGAGGAAAAAAAGAACTCCTCAAAAAGTCCACAGTGAAGTGTTTAGAAGAAACTTTTGCAAACCTCAACAAGTGCCTTAAAAAGTTTAAAACCATGAACCCCAACACCAAAGTGTTTTCAATAATGGAGAGGAATGTTCATCTGCTTTCAAGCAAATCTGTGATTAACAAAAGAGCAAACCAAGAAAACCATCATGGACATATTTCTAAACTTGGGACAGCTCCTCATGAAGAACTCAGGCAAATTTTTCAAGAAGTATTTCAAAAGAAGGCATTGTTATCATGGGACATGACAGCCCCTTGCATGTCATTATCCCTGAAGACCTTCTAGTGGAACAAGATGTGGAGATGGAAGACAGTGACATTGATGATCCTGACACTGTGTAAACTTAGGCTAAATCATGTACATTTGTGTCTTAATAATGAACACAAAGTTTAAAAAGTTAAAAGTTTTTAAAATAAAAATAATTCTTATAGAATAAGGATATAAATAAGGAATATTTTGTAGAGCTATACAATGTGTTTATATTTTAAGCTAAATATAATTTTTAAAGATTTAAAAGTTAAAATATGTTTAAAATTTATAGAGTAAAAAATGCAGCAAGCATAGAATAATTTATTACTGAAAAATAAAAATAGCTTTTAAAAATTTAGTGCAGTATGTATAAAGGGCACATTGATATTCTAGGCCTTCTCATGCACTCAACCACTCACTCACTGATTCACCCAGAGCAACTTCTAATTGTGCAGCTCCATGTATAGCAAGTTCTGTACAGTTGTACCACTTTATATATTTTATACTGTATTTTTTAGTATATTTTGTTGATTATGCCATTACAGTTGTCCCAATTTCTTTTCCCTTTGCTCCCTTCCACCCAGGAACCCTTGCCCTCCCGCAATCCCACCCTCTTAGTTCATGTCCATGGGTCATGCACATAAGTTCTCTGATTTTACCCTTTCCTATATTATTCTTAACTACCCCCATCTATCTTGTACCCACCAATTATGTTTCCTAATCCCTGCAACATTTCCCCATTTTTCTCTTCCCCTTTCCAGCTGATAACCCTCCCAATGATTCTCTTACCTATGATTCTGATCCTATTCTGGTTGTTTTCTTGGCTTGTTTTTGTGTTTATTTTTTAGATTCTGTTGTTGATAGTTGTGAGATTGTTGTCATTTTAATGTTCATGGTTTTGATATTTTTTCTCTTAAGTAAGTCCCTTTAAAATTTTATATAATTATGGCTTGGTAATGATGAACTCCTTTAGCTTAACCCTATCTGAGAAGCACTTTATCTGCCCTTCTATTCTAAATGATAGCTTTCCTGGATAGAGTAATCTTGGTTGTAGATCCTTGCTTTCCACCACTTTGAATGCTTCTTGCCAGTCCCTTCTTGCCTGCAGAATTTCTTTTGAAAAATCAGCTGATAGTCTTCTAGAATCCCCTTTGTAGATAACTCTTCTATTTTCTTGCTGTTTTTAAGATTCTCTCTTTATCTTTAATTTTTGGTATTTTAATTATGATGTGTCTTGATGTGGTCTTCTTTGGGTCTAGCTTGTTTGGGACTCTGTGCTTCCTGAACTTGTATGTCTATTTAGTTCTCCAAATTTGGGAAGATTTCCTTCATTATTTTTTCACATAAGTGTTCAATTTCTTGCTCTTTTTCTTTTCCTTCTGGAACCCCTATGATTTGGATGTTGGCACATTTAAAGTCATCCCAGAGGTTCCTAAGCCTCTCCTCATTTTTTTCAGTTCTTGTTTCCTCACTCTGTACTGATTGACTATTTCTTTCTTATATTTCAAATCATTGATTTGAACCAGTTTCCTTCCCTTCACCATTGGTTTTGTATGGATTTTCCTTCATTTCACTTAGCCTAGCTCTCACTTCCTCCCTTCTGTGCTTGCTGTATTTAAGCATATCTATCAAGTCTGTGAGCATCTTTATCACCAGTGTTTTAAACTGTGCAGCTGACTGTCTCTTCATTGCTTAGTTCTCCCTCTGGGGCCTTGATCTGTCCCCTTTTTTGGGTCATACTTCTCAGCCTCCTTAACTTGACAGATTCCTGTGTTTGCTTATTCATCTTAGGTAGAGCTGTTCTACCAGTTACATTGTAAGAGACAGAGCCTTAGGTATCTAATGCGGGGCAACCCATTTCACCATGCTGTGATGCTGTATGTGGAAGGGTCTGAGAGGGAACAATGATGCTTGCTCAGCACTCTCCCTTTTCCAGGTACTTCTCCTGATTCCCATATGGGACTGACACCTTTCTAGCTGTTACCCTGGCCATGATTCCCAGAGTGGGTGGGCCTGTGGGCTTTCAAGGACCTGTGGGCCTCTAAACAAACAGACTTTGCTGAGAGACCGGCAATTTCTTCCTCTGCCCTAACCTACACTAGTTTTCACAGTCAGAAGCAATGAGGCTTTATTTCCCTGGCACTGGATCCATGAGCCTCAAAGTCTGATCTGGTGCCAGGAGCACTCCTCGGGTGTCCCTATTTTTCTTAATGTGTGACTGTGGTGTCCAATTGCTGACCACTGCCGTAGTCCTGCCACAGCTGCCATGCTACCAAACTGCCAAACCACATCCTCCCTGTCCTGATGAGTATTTCTTCTTTATATCTTTGTTGGACTTCTGTGTAGCTCAATTTTCTGGCATTTCTGGTTGTGTCTAGTTTTGATGTAGTTATATTTGTTCTTAGTTGTGGAGGGAGACACAGCATGTCCTATGCCCCAATCTTGGCTGGAAGTCTATATTGTTTTTTTACTGCACCTTTTCTTCATTTAGACATGTGAATAATTACCATTATGTTACAGTTGCCTACTGTATTTATCAGTAGTACAGTAACAGTCTTACACCATATGGCATTGGTCTATAAGGGCACTCTGTGTTGTTTCCAAAATGATGAAATCACTTAACAATACATTTCTCAGAATATATTACTGCTATTAAGTGAAACATGACTATATTTTTCTGAAACAAATAAATCTAGCTTGAATAATAAGAGTGCTTCAAGCTATAATTCAGAGAAGCTTCAGGTCACTGTGGCATAAACAGTTAAAAATGTATAATTACACAAGTATAGAGTAATTGGAAACATCATAAGCTATTGGGCCAGAAATGTAATGATATCATCAGTGACCTAAGGTTTGGTCTGTCTCTGCTGTTTCACACAGCATTGTCTTCATCGTGAAGTTGGTTTCACCCATGGATATAATCTGGTTGATAGCAGTGGCTTGCCTAACACTTTGTTACACAGAAGAAGAGAGAGACATGTTACCCTTTTCTAGAAACTCTGAGAAAGGTCATTTACCAAGATTGGCATAGCCTTTTTACTCCATGAACAAATAATAAGCAATGTGAACAAGGTACTATTGTCAAAGCCTTTCAAAATATAAGAGGAAGAATTAGTTTAAGGATGTGCTTTCTCTACTATTGTCTTTATCTTTTAAGCTTAATGTAATTTAATGATATAGTGAAATATTTTGTATGAAAGTGTTCTGTTGTAAGCAGTAGCTATTACAGTAATGGTTCCATGAAGTTCCTGGAGTATAGATTAAGAGACTAAAAGTCATTATCTTTAAAAACTGGATAAAATTATAATAGAACTCACTTTGCAGACAGTTTCACTGAATGTTTGACTAATGATCAATTTCATTCTCAAGACTGAGATATTTTACAAGATTGAATCCCAGCCTTGACAGAACTGCATATCCAAGATTCGTATGGTTAGCCCTCAGTTCTATAAGTGACATTTCAAATGGAAGATGATCCATCAATTTCAAATCTTTCCTGCAATGTAATGCAGATGAAAATTAATCTAGCTTATACAATTAACAATCATGGATTATTAATTATTTCTGCATGGTAAGTGTGCTCACTTTAAAAGGCTTTATTAAGACATGTTTTCTTAATTTGGTAGTATAAATGGAGTAGGTAGTAACACTTAAATAATTTTTACATTAGATCCTTACAACATATAATAAAATGGTTTCCTAGAATTTTATGTTGTACTACTATTTCCACTTCATTCAGCTCAGGCTGCTATAACAAAGTACTATATACTGGTTGGCTTAAATAATAGACATTAATTTTCAAAATTCTAGAGGCTGGAAAGTTGAATATAATATGCCTGCAGGTTATGATCTTATTTAGAGCCAATTTACTGGCTCAAAGAAGAATGTTGTCTTGCTATGTCCCCATGTGGCAGAGGCCATTCTAGCTATGGTCTCTTCCCTTTTTCACAAGAGCACTAATCACATTGCAGGGAGCTCACATTCATGAACTCATTCAAATCTAATCACCTCTCAAGGACCCCACCTCCAGGAACCAATGACATTGGGTGTCAGGGCTTCAACATATAATTTTTCAGGAGTCACACATTTTTAATCCATGCCAAAGCCCCATAAACTTGATGAGGCCTAGGATCAGAGGGGACAGTGTTCATTGGTGGCATACCTAAGCAAGATTTGTATGGAGTAAAACATAACCAAATAAATATAATATGAATTTGTAGTATTAAAATATTTGAAAATAAACTGTATGCTTATAAGCATTGTTGTAACATGTATAACATCAATTTTTGCTCAACCAAACCCTGGAGTCATGTATTGGTTTTCTAGGGCCATTAGATCAGATTATCACAAAACTGGTGGTTTAAAACATTTCACTGTTGTGGAATCCAGAAGACTGAAATCAAGTTGTTTGTATGTTCACACTGCCTTGGATGCCTCTAGGGGAGAATCCCACCTTGCCTCTCCTAGCTTCTGGAGTCCCCTGTCACTCCTTGGCTTAACTATAGTCTCTCCCTGAGTTCCCATGTGATTTCTTGCTTGTGCCTCTGTGTGTCTCAGAGTTCTCTCTCTTTTCCCTTGCAAGGGCACTTATTATTGGATTTAGAAACCTCACAAAATCTTGGATGATCTCACAATGAATTCCCTACCTTAATTATATCTGTAAAGGTCTTATTTCCAAGTAAATTCACATTAACAGGGACTGGTATATGTATGCACAGATGGTAGGTAGAGGGGCTTAGATCTTGGGCATACCTAGTCAGGGATACTAGTCAACCCATTACAATGCACAAAATAATCACCATAGGCTATGTGCTCGCTAAAGCTTATTACAGTTTGAAATATATTCATGTTTCCCTCCTAGAGAGGAATTTGCTCATTTCATCTTGGCATCAATACATGAGTGGGATTCAGAGACCTATAGGTGTGGAATACCAGATCATGACACACTTAAAACAAAAACAAAAACAAAAACAGGCAGACATACTAAGTAAACAAAAATTGTGGAGTCTAGTAGGGTTACTTGAAAGTGCTGGTACCAAGCAGTTTATGCACTTTATAATAGCCAAGCTTCTAGAAATTTTTCCCCAACCACTGGATGCTAAACAATAAAATTAGTTACAGAAAAGTTTATATAGAATTAAAAATTACCCATTTTTTAGTTGAAAATGGCTGTCAGCATATTTTGCCATTTGCTTCCATTGTATAAACTCTCAATGGTGCTTGCTTCATAAAGATATTAAGAATTTGGATAAATTATATCAAGTCTGCAATTAAATGCAAATGTGAATGCTATGAAATATTACAGAGAATAGTGTGAATACTATGCTATAGCAATTTTGTAAATGCTTACATGCACCATAAATATTTATGTCAATAGTTATAGAATTAAATTATTTGGAAACCAAAATTAGTAAGTTTAAAATTCTATTATTATTTGCAAAAAATTACATATGAATTCAATTGACTATCAGGATTTTATTGATCAATAACAGAAATAAATGCATTATCCAGAACAGATATTCCCATACTTTCAAGAAACAAAACTGATTCAAACAATTTGTCTCTAAAGTGGTTATTTATTTATAAAGTTCAATGAACATGCTTAAAGTTTGTTGTACCTTTTTTTAAAAAATATATTTGCTCTAAAAATTTGATAGGTAATTTTTATATTTGATGCCCTATATTTTTTGCCAAATAATATTTAGAAGTTCTGTCCAGAAAGTGTATAGCCATGGGATATAATAAATAGATACGTCTATTGAAGAAGATGCAAGATACAAGAAACATTGTACATAGAACAATAATGCTTCAGTCTCTTTCAAAGTAGGCACCTTGGGACCTCCCACAGTTCTCTTAATCACCATCAGCTGCCTTGTCATATTTTCCTGAATCTCAGTGGTAGTCTGAAGTCTCTTCCCTTTCAAAGGTGACTAGTTTTGGGAAAAAAACAGAAGTCACAGGGCATCAAATCTGGGCTGTAGAAGGGTTCAATCATCTGGTTGATTTGATGCTTCACCAAAAAACTGCACCAGACTTGATGCATGATCAAGCACATAGTTGTGATGAAGCTACCAATAACCAGTTGCCCACAGGTATGGCCTTCTGTATTATCTGAATAGTTTCCATGGAGGAATGTTCAAGCTTAAAGCAAATTTTATGTAGATGCATTTCTTTACAAGTTATTTTGAATGTGATAGCCACACAATACACATGCTCACTGAATGGAGTCTGTCACCCCCAATTGACTAGTACAATGAAGTCATCATTATTCTCAGATGCACACTCTAGTCCATTTTCCTTGGCTGCCAGGTTACACTGATGTCACACAGACTGTTCTCTTTATTATTAACAATGGCTGGACATTTTCTGGAGAGACCTCGTTGTATATCCAAGGAAACAACCAAACTAAATGCTGTTTCTTTTATGAATTGTTAATCCTTTTGACTAAATGCTGTTTCTTTTATGAATTATTAACCTTTTAAAATTATAAGTAAGGAAGGGCTACTGTTTGAGACTAGAAGCTAAGAAATTATATATAAAAGCAACAAACCAAATGACAGCTATTTCCTGCCAAATGGCTTCTCAAAACTGGTACTTGAGGCTCTTATGCTGATATTGGATTTTGGTTTTTGACAAAGGATTTCTATCCGACCTTTTGTTTTCCTTTTCCATGCCCTAAAAGCAAATTCTGCTATAAGTGAACATTTGCAGAAAGTATTCTTAGGGTGTGAGGTGGAATGAGAAGGCAGACCCATGTGATTACCCATTGTTAAGACAATTTTATGTGATTCCTAACTAGCGTTTAGTAAAAAAAAAAAAAAAAAGAGAGAGAGAAAGAAAAGAAAAAGAAAAAGATTTTCCTACCTAAAAGGTGTCTACATTTGATTAGTGTAAAACAAAGTAGGTGTTTTTGTCTCACTAAACATGGAAATGCTCAGGTAGGTTGAAAACTCATGTGATATTAATATTTTATTATTAAGACCAAGGAAACTTGCCTTACCTACAGTGTATGCTAATGTGAATTTGATTCCCCTATAGAAACTGAGGTCTGTTGGCAGATAGAGCTCAGTTTCTAGACCACAGTAGTTTTTTCATCTATTCCTTCCACTAACTACAATGAGGCAAAGAATGTGGATCAGTAAGCCCACAGCATGAGTTTATATTGCAGAAATCTGTTTAGCAAAACATTTGGAGACACTATGTTTGAATCTGTTGGAGAGTTGGAGAACTAGTACATAACTTATGGTTTTTATTAATTTTTATATTCTTGTGTTGCCACTCAGGGAATTCTAAGTAATATATCAACATATACTAGATGCCATGCTTAAAATGAAATGTCCAGCTGTTTACCAGCAAGATGAGCTGATGTGGGAATAGAAGAGAATTTTAATTGTGAACCAGAAAGCTATGGTAAACTATAGGCAAGTCTGGTAAACAAAGGAGAGGTGCTACCTTTTATAAAGGAAAGGAGAGAACTAGGAGGGGTGGTTTTGAGGAGAGCAAGATTTCAGGTTCTCATGACTAGGTTATCACTGGGCAAGGAGACAGTCTCCTTCCTCTTGTGAGGGGCGGTAAAGCAAGCATCTACCTGCTTGCAGTCAGTGACCAGTGATGAGTGCTAGTGGGTAAAAGCTCCTTCCTTACTCACTTTAAATGAGATTTCTTTGTTTCCACAGGTAACACTTTTAAAAACATGTGTGTTCACATATCTGCGAACTATTGTAACATATATATAACTAATTTGTTTTTATGTTTAGAAGCATTGACAAGTATTTTAGTTTATTCATAAATTTTAAATTAATCTATGTGAAAAATACCTTGCCCAGAAGAGATAATAGCTGCAGATTAGTAATAGCTATCAAAAAAATTGTTAAAACATTTCTGTAACTTTTTTAAGGAAAACCAATGATGCATTGTGATTTGCACTAAATTAAAATTACTTGCATTACTTCCTATGAAAATATCACATGCCAAGTGCTTTTCTTAAGCTTTCATTTAAAATATTATTTTGTAGTTGTACCTATCAATATTAGTTAAACTATAACAATAAGAATTTGTCTATCTTTTTGTGGTATTTTGATTTATAATGAAAAAATATGTATCTGTTTTTTTGTGTATTTTTCTGGCACAGAGCTTATGAAACCCTTGGAATTTTCTAACTGATGAGAGTAATAAAACTGTCACTTGTTTTGTCAATAAAGTAACTTTTGGAAGGCCCTATGGATGGGAACTGGTTGTCAGGGGAACCAACCCCATAATTAGGGAGATAGAACTTTCAGTTCCACCCATCACCTTGGCAGAGGAGTTGGGGATGGAAGTGAATAAATTGCCAGTGGCCAGTGATTTAATTAACCAGGCCTATGTAACAAAACCTCCATGAAAATCCAAAAGAACTGGGTTCATAAACTTTCTATTGGTGAACACATAGAAACTTCATGCCCTTTCTCCTTAAGTCGGCCTGAGTATTTTTCATCTGGCTGTAACTGATTCATATCCTTTTATAATGAATTAGTAATCTAGTAAGTAAAATTATTTTCTGAGTTCTTTGCACCACTCTACCAAAATAATCAAATCCAAGAAGGAAGTCCCGGGAACCTCTGATTTACAGCCAGTTTTTCAGAAGTCCAGGAAATCACCTGGACTTACTAATGGTATCCCAAACTATAGGACGTTGTTAGAGGCTTAAATTTATAGATGGTAGATTGGAAGCACAAGTATCAGCCTAGAGTGGGAGTGGGACTGAGGTCTTGTAGACCTGAACTCCTAACATATGGAATTTGATATGATCACTGATTAGATAGTATCAGATTGAGTTAAATTGTAGGATGCCCACTGGTGTCCAGGCATTGTTTATTGGTGTGGGGGAAACCCATAAACACATTGAAACTGGTGAATAAAATCTAAATATATACAAAGTCTATGTAGAAAAAGTCCAGCCATTGTTCATAAAATGAGGACAGTTTGCATGGCATTCATGTAACCTGGCAGCCAAGGAGAGTGGACTAGAATGTGCATGCATGAACAATGATGATTTCACCATATTAGTCAGTGGGGACGGTAGATGCTATTGCATGAGCATGTACTGTATACTGTGTGGCTGCCACATTGAAAATGACTGAGCAAATAGAGTGATGAATCTGCAACAAATTTGAGTTAAATATGAACATTCCTCCAAGAAACTATTTGGATGACTCAGAAGGCTTTCAGGGACAATCCAATGAATGCAGTGTGAATAAAAGTTTGGCCCAAACACTTCAAAGGCGGTGGAGAGTCTGCTGAAAGTGATTCACATTCTGAAAGGCCTGCAACAAGCAGAACACCTGAGAATGTTGAATGTGTACAGGCTGCAATCAACAAAGATCAGCAACTGATAGTGCAAAAACTAGAAGCTGACCTGGGGATTCCAAAAACAACTATGTCCAAGATTTTGTTGCAGGATCTTGGCATGAAATATGTTATGGCAAAATTCATTCCATGTTTCTGCAACCAGAGTAGACAGAACATCGTGCTGCAGTTGCTAATGACTTGATTCAAACCACTACCAGTGCATCATATTTCCTTAGGAAGATCATAAGTTTAAATAGGACTGAGCATCCATTGTCCTACGTACAATGTTTCTTATACCCTGCATATTCTTCAAGAAATGTCTCATTTATAAATTACATGGCTGAATACTTTCCAGACAGATATATATTCATACTCAAGAAGAATTAAGGTTTAGCTTCATTCACTCCTTTGCTGTCCTGATATCCTAGAAATTATATTAATTATTTACAAACCTGAGTTGTAAATATTCTCTACTCTTTTCTGTGCTACCATCCAAGAGAAGTGGTTCACAATATAGAGCCTGAACAACAAAGTGTTTTGTATTGCTTCAATTTAATTAAAGTTGATTCCCTGCTTTAAAAAAAATTCACATTTTTATTTTATATCTTATTTACTAAAAAGAGAGCTTAGCTATTTGTTCCTCCAAATCTCCCATAAGAAATGCATATGTTTTCTTAATTTTATAGCCTTTGCTAGCTGCCTGACCTTGGACAAAACCCTTAACCTATTTGTATTTCATTTTCAATAACCATGAATTGAGAATGATAATTGTGGTATATTCTTCATGGGAATGTTATATGGATTAAGTGAAATAATCCTCAAAAGGAAATGCTTCACATATTTTATGGAATATAATAAACAATAAATATTAGCAGCTATTACTATCTTCTTTTGAAGTCATTCCTTTGACTTACATAAGTATTAACTAAAGCCTGAGTAAATTACCCTCAAATTTTATAATGGAACATTTTATGGTCTTCAAGAGAATTTCTACTGGTCTTAGAATCATGTATAGATATTTATATCCAGAGAGCTATGTGTCTTTTATTTTGTAATCTGTGGATTACATAAATGATTAGATCTACAGGCTGCTAGAAATCTTAGGTTTAAGATCTTGCCATGAATATATTTGTATTATTCAAGATAGAATACTTTATTTAGAGTAACAAACAATCCCAAAATTTAGTGTGCTTTAACACAGAAAAAAAATCTTGATTGTTACATTCACAAAGTCAACTGTTGAAAGAAACCCTCTAGGGAAGATGGAACTCATATATAGAGCCCAATATTGTATCTGGCAGCACAGAACTCTTGGTAAATAATAATGTTCACTACAATGCTGAAATTTGTATATTTCTTGCTTTATTTTATAATGATATTGGTACATATGTTTCTTTTTCTTAATCATCAAACTTAATTTATAACATTTTGTTTTGTGTATGATTCATCAGTCCTCTCAAATCCTTTCAGAATTAGGTGGGGTAAAATTTAAATGTCTCTAAAAAAAGATACATTGATAGTTTCACCACTACGTACATAATCCCTGCTCATTGTCTCTCAGTAAATATGTTAAATATATTAAATCAATATTAAATCAACTGTAGATCTATACATATAACTATAATTCTACTGGCATAATCATGGAGTAAGATTTTAATTGATTTTACTATATATTCTATGTTTTTATTCTTGATATTGTCTTGTGACCAACTTCATATTTTATGAAATTGTCAATGTTTAAAAGGTTTATTGCGCCCTGGCTGGTAGCACAATGGATAAAGGCGCCGGCCTGCGAACCCAAGGGTCGCGGGTTCAATTCCCCAGCCAGGGCACATAACCAGGTTGCAAGCCAGGTCTCCGGTTGGGTCTGTGGCTGGGGGCGGGTGAAATGCAACCATACTTGATGTCTCTCCCCCTCTCTGCCTCTCTCCCTTCCCCCCTTTCTAGGAATAATGAAATAAAATCTTGAAAAGAAAAAAAAAAAAAAAAAAAGGTTTATTGTTACAGATTTTTCTTTTGAAGTCATTCCTTTGACTTACACAAGTATTAACTAAAGCCTGAGTAAATTACCCTCAAATTTAAAAATGAAAGAAAGAAATCAAAGCATTAAGAAATAAAAAAAAAAAAATAAGGCCCTCACTGATGTCTCAGTGGATAGGTGAGTCCTCGCCAGTGCACATAGCCAGGTTGCAAGCCAGATCTCCAGTCAGGTCCGTAACGGGAAGCAGGTGAAAGGCAACCATACATTGATGTCTCTCTCCCTCTCTGCCTTTTTCCCTTACCCTCTCTCTAAAAATAATAAAATCTTTTTAAAAACCCAAAGAAACTAGTTAACTTACTGTTCCTTAAAAATGAGAAATAAAAAAATGAAATCTCTAATATATAGCATATTGTACCTTTTTATTAATTACATTACTTTAAACTAGAGAGAGCCTATAGCATGAATACAAATCACTAATGGTAATTCAGAGTGGTTGGGTTTGTAAGTCTGATTAATTTACTGATTGATTGAACAGAGAGTTAAAACAAAAATTAGAATATTGTAGCTAACTTCAGTTGAAACTACTCTAAACTCAGGTGAAAACTGATATTTATATTTTTGCTGTGACCAAGAAGGTATACAGTATCTATTAGGACTAAACATTTCTGGTATCTAAATAAATGAAACCAGGATTAGTTAGATTATGTTGTAAATGTGTATATTTGAATAGTTAAAAATAGACTTATTGCAAATATATAAAGAATGTGAGTATATCTAAGGATATAATGTTTGCTTTCATTAAGTTTCCCAGTTGAGGAAGTAATGCTTGTCAGAGTAGATCTAAGCTGATTGCAAGAAAATATTAAATGAAATCACACTTATCACACTACCATGTCAATCCCTGTAGCACAACTTATATATCATAAATCACACACAGCTACAGAAAAGCTTGAGAGTAGTAAGACAAAATGATGGATTTGATCATTCTTGTCTTTAATTTATTAATAACTAGTTAGAATATGAAATGGCTGGAAAGACTCACTTCAAGGTTGGGAATTCACTTGCTTCCTTTTTCATATTAGTGTGTCAATAATATTTGACATTTCCATCATAAAAAGGGTTGAACTATTTTTTTGATTTTTATGCCAGATAGTAATAATAACCCTTTTATGTAAGAAAAAACCACCTTTTATCTTTCTGCAAATTGACATTGTCAGTGTTACGTTATTTCTATTAATTTCTAAAATTATCTTATATTTTCAGCAAAGCATTCACAAATTGCTGTGATGTATTTTTCTCTATTCAAATCTTATAAAGCTCAATTGAATTTTTGAAGAAATCCTGTAAGTCATTCTATCAGGTTTCTTTAAAAACAGTAGCATCAGAGCATAGATTAAATTGATTTTTGTTTATAGTTTGTTTTATTACATTTTAATTACTTAATTGATATTAAACAGTCTTAGATAATTTTTAAAATATCTACTATTTACTTAATTTGTTCATTCAATAAATATTGAGAATCTACTACTTAATTTGTTCATTTATTCAATAAATATTGAGAATCTACTATGTGCTAGGCTCTAGGCTAGACAATGGTGACAAAATGCAAAACAGTCACATTCTCCTTGTTTTCTTGGAATTTATAGTCTCATTAAGAACTGTGAAGGAAAGATAATGAGTATTAGAGTATTATAAATATTTGTAAAGAAAAGGGCTTACTTGATTTTATAATGGCTGCTTGTAGGGAGACAACTACAGCGGGTGGCACTTGAGCTTCAAGTAGACATGTAGGAGGAGTGACCTAGGCAATTGAGGGGATAAGGTGCCTTTTGGGAAGGTGAGACACTTACACAAGGTTTGTGGAGCCAGGAAAAGTGTAGTGCATTCTCAAAACAAAGGGAAGGAATGAGTGGCTGGACTCAAGAGAACCAGAAGAGACTGCCAGGAGAAGTTAAATTTCCATCCAGAAATTTGGAGTTTTTTCTCAAGAAAACCAAATCAGAAAAACAAAACAAAACAAAAAATCCTTAAACAAATATTGATAGGATTTATGGAAGTAACTGATATAAGATTTACACTTTGAAATGTTCTTGATTTCTGCAGTGTTTCATCTTTTGAGGGGGTGTTGAAAGAAGACACTGAGCAGAAACTGAGGGATGCCATATTCTTATATCATGTTCATGGGATAGATAGAAGAAACACTCTGCATTTTTAATATTTTTTAAATTTATTATTTTTTTAAGATTTTATTCATCATTTTTAGAGAGAAGGGCAGGAGGGAGGAGGAAAGGGAGAGAAACATCAATGTATGGTTGCCTTTCACCTTCTTCAAGTTAAGGACCTAGATGGAGATCTGGCTTGCAACCTGGTTATGTTGCCCTGACTGGGAATCGAACCAGCAATCTTTGGATTTGTAGGCCTGTGCCATTCCATTGAGCCACCAGCCAGGGCTCATTCAGCATTTTAAAGGTAGAATTTCCCCCAAATTGATCTATAGTGGCATATACTGAAAATAACAATTTTGGTGGCAATTGAAAAGATGAAAATGTACACATTTTATATAATTGCAAAGACTATATAAAGGCACTTGCCACTTAATATCCCATTGCATAAGTGTACCGCAGGTTTTTAACCCACTCCTCTACTGATGAGCACTTAGGCTGTTTCCATCACTTGGTTGTCATAAATAACGCTGCTACGAATGTAGGGGTGC
Source organism: Noctilio leporinus (assembly GCA_004026585.1). Lineage (NCBI taxonomy): Eukaryota > Metazoa > Chordata > Mammalia > Chiroptera > Noctilionidae > Noctilio > Noctilio leporinus. Next base: position 162,970 of record PVIW01001370.1, on the reverse strand, counting down.
GTAAGTTCTTTTGAATTAGTGTTCTGGGATTCTTAGGGCAAAGTCACAGCAGTGGAATCACTGGGTCAAAAGGTAGTCCATTTTTTTTTTTTTTTTGAGGGAATTCCATACTGTCTTCCATAGTGGCTGCACCAATTTGCATTCCCACCAGGAGTGCACCAGGGGTCCCTTTTCTCCACATCTTCACCAGCACATGTTGTTTGTTTGTTTGTTAATGATGGGCATTCTATATGAGGTGGTACCTCTTTGTGGTTTTAATTTGCATCTCTCTGATGGCTAGCAATGTTGAGCATCTTTCATATGTCTATGGGTCCTATACCTTGTGTTGAAGTTATTCAAATAGAGCAAACTGTGGTTGTTAAAAAATGAAATTTAAAGAAGTAAAACACATTGTGAAGTTTTACTTTGTCAGATACTAAGATTTTTTTAAACTCATATTAATTATGACATGTGGTAATGGTATAAGTATACGTAGACCAATGAAACGGAACAGAGTGTCCTTAAACAGACACAGAGAAGTATATATTTACCTGTTTTATTAAAAATAATACTTCAGTACAATGAGAAAAATATCTTTTCAATAATCTACTATTTTGATCAAAGATCCATATTGAAAAATGAATATTAAACCCTGCCCTATACAATTCTGGACAATATATCAAGCTTTATATTTGACATTTACACATTTATCTGTATTACTTAAAATAAAATATATAATTACAAAAATTCACATTCAAGAAGTGTTGTATGGTGGTTCAAATCCTGTAATCTGAAACCATGCTTCTTGAATTTGAAATATAGCTGTACCATTTTCTGGCTATCCAAAATCAGGTTGCTAACTTCTCTGTTCTTGATTAGTATACATGTACATCTGAAAAAATAAATCAATAACAATATTGCCTTTATAGATAGATAATGATACTAAAATTAGTTTATTATGTATGTCTTATAATTGTATAAACCCTACATTAATTTCTATATGCATTTAATAAATAAGTAATCATCAATTATTAAATGAATAGTACTACTTGTCAGTCCCCAAGATAGGTGTTACAACAGTAAAAGTTAAAAAAGAAATCATTCCTGACCTTAAGAAAAATGCAATTATTAGGAAAGATGACTGTGAAAACTAATAATAGCAAGGTTCCCAAATTACCTGTATCAGAATATTCTGAGTTATTGATGAAAAGAATACATTTTCTATGAATTGTTTTTATAATTCTACATGTGAATGTGATTATATAGTATTTGCCTTTCTGTCTGACTTATTTCACTTAGCATAGTACACTCAAGTTTTATCCCTTGCTGTTACATATGGCAGGATTTCCTTTTCTCTAGTTGAATAATGTTCCATGGTATACATATATGAGTATATACCGCATCTTCTTTATCCATTAATCTGTACACAGATATATTATTTCTATATCTTAGCTATTGTGAATGATGATTCATTCAGTGAACAGAGAGAGGGATGCAAAAATCTCTTCAAGATAACGATCTCACTTAGTTTATAATATATAACCAGAAGGAGAATTGCTAAATCATATGGTATTCTACATTTTATTTTTTGTGTAACCTCCATACTGTTTTTCATAGTGGCAGTGCCAATTTATACTCCCACTAAAAGTGCACAGGGTTTCCCTTTCTCCACCTCTTTGCCAACACTTATTATTTATCTGTTTTTTAAATATTTTATTCATTATTTCAAGAGAGAGGGGAAAGGAGAGAGGCAAAGAGGGAGAGAAACATCGAAGTATGGTTGCCTTTCACCTTCCTCCAGCTATAGACCTGGCTGGAAACCTGGCTTGCAATCTGTTTATTTGCCCTGACTGGGAATTGAACCAGCAACCTTTGGGTTCACAGGTTGGCACCTATTCACTGAGCCACCAGCCAGGGCTCATATTTCTTATCTTTTTTATTATAACAATTCTGAGAGGCGTGAGGTGATATCTCTTGGTTTTGGTTTGCATTGTCCTGATAATTATCAGTGTTGGGTATCTTTTCATGTACTAGTTAGCCGTTTGTATTTCTTTTTTGGAAAAATAATCTATTTAGCTTCTCTGCCCATTTTAAAAATCAGATTATTTTTGCAATTGATTTGTATGAGTTCTTATGTAATTTAGATATTAACCCCCTTGCAAATAAGTTGTTTTGGAAAAATATTTCTTCATTCTTTAACTTGATTTTTCTTTCATCTGTTGATTATTCTGCAGTGTAGAGTAGAATGATGGTGGCCAGGGATGGGAAATGGAGAAAATGGGGTTTGCTTGTCAACAGCACAAACTTACAGTTATAAGATGTATACATTCTGGGGATATAATGTACAAAATGGTGACTATAATTAAAAACACTGTGTTATATACTTGAAAGTTATGACAGAGATCTTAATTTGTCTCACCATACACAAAATATGTAATTATGTGTGATGGGTGTTATATCAACTAATCTTATTTGGGATATCATCTCTCAATATATATGTATATATCAGGTCATCAGTTTATATATCTTAAACTTGTACAATATTATATTGTCAATTATATCTCAATACAGTTTTGGAAAAAAATGTATTTCTGAACAAATTTGGCATTAGGACTTGAGAATTTTTATATTTTAAAGATGTTAACAGTATATTTTTAAAACACTAAAATTGAAGAACCAAGACTGTCCATTATTTTAAAAACTTACAACTCCCCCCCCCAAAAAAAAAATACTCAGGTCTACTTGAGAAGATTACAGAAACTTCAAATATGTGAAGACTCTGTAGTTGAGTCTCAAAAATGAATAGGAGCTGTCAAGCAAGGGAAGACCATTACACAAAACTTTTTAAAATATTTGAAACTAGATTCAGAAAATTAATATTTAAATTAGTTAAATCAATATTTTATTATAATTTAATAATATTATTTTAATATTAATAATGTTGAAATAATATTTTAAAGTATTTAAAAGATGTCATTTCTATACAGCTATAATTTAGGTGCTTTTGGGAGGCATTCAGAGGTAAAGCCAAAACCAGAATATAGATATATATGAAACTCACAATAAATTAACAAGGAACTCAATAATTTCATATATTTTAATAATCATATTTTTATCATTAGATATATACAATACTCAGTAGAAAGGATAAATGAAATGAATAGGTTTTTGAAAAGTTAAAAATTATAAATCTTTATGTAGGCTAAAAAACAGGAAAAATTGAATGAATAAAATTAAAAGAGAGAGGTGAAGACATTGCAACTGATGCCACAGAACACTAATGATCCTAAGAAGTTGCTATTAACAATGACATAGTAACAAACTGGATAGCCTAGAAGAAATGGATAAAGAGGGAAGTGTACACTGAACTCCTGAAAAGTTAAGAAAAATATCAGATATCCCAATGGATTATATAAGGAAATAAGAATAAGATGAGAGTTAAAATGAATAGCCTGAAAAAATCCCAATAAAACAATAATATATCAAACCATATCTAGGTGATTGGCTGAAATATTAACATTATGTGATATCAAGTGGTGGCAAGCATGTGGAGGCTCAAAGGAGTAACAATATTTGCTGACATAACTACACACAATATGCATACATAGCTCAGTGGTGGTGAGGAAAGATTGGACATAATGGCCCAATTTCGGTAATATTTGTTCAATGTTGTAACTAAAAAAAAAAAAAAAGAAAAAGATGATTATAGCCAACAAATTTGAAGCAATGGTACAAATTAGTTTGAAAACTTGGAGATGCAATGTCTCCACTTGGGTCAAAAGAATAACAATTATTACCCTTAATTATTTTTATGAGTGGCTTCTTGAATGTAGCAAATTGGAAGTGATTATTATATCATAGGGATATATTGCTACCCATTCCATGGACAAAGCAAGGAGAGTTCTTCATAACAGTTCCCTTTAATGGGGAGAAGAAAACCAAGCTGGGAACATGCACCAATGCCCAAGGTCAGAGAAGGATACAAACCTGAATGGGGCAGCACCATGAGGGTAAAAGATCACTAAATATGAGCATCTTCTATTGCCTAGTCTATTATATTAAACAATCATCATAAAAATGCATTTCCCATGATGCATGAAAACACTTTTGATAGTCTTAGTTTTTGTAGCCATAGTAAAAGCAATAGCCATCTGAGAAAGGAAGCTAGATAGAGAGTTCTTTTTCTCATCCTGATTTTCTTCTGCTGACTTTGCTGTTTACTGTACAATATTCAGTCTCGAGCCATGTAGTCTGCTTCTCACCTGTTCATACAAATGGATTACATTTTCCTCTCTGTAAAGCCAACACCTCCTTTAATGCCTTAAATCTCATTCTCTCTCATCTACTGAGAATATTGCTCTTTTGTTTTTTCTCTATTTGGTTACCAATTATTCTCCACCCTACTCCCTTGACACAATTTTCCCAGTCAGCTTCTGACCAATTTCTCTACCTTCCCTTCCAGCAAACCTTCTAGGTATAATTGTTAATTGTCACTATCTTTAATTCTTTCCTATAATTATCTTTTAAGCTCACGTTGGACTTTTATTTCCATGACTCCAAAATAACTTTTGTTAAGGTTACCATATTTTTCAGATTGCTAAATCTGTTAATCATTTTTTGATACTTATAAACCTTAGCCTCTTGTGAACATTTAACCAGCTTCCTCCACTATGATCCACTTTTTCCACTGCTTAGAGCTAAGCACTAAGGAATATTTGCCTTGGGGCCATGGTATGTTAATACAATTTTTAGAATCCTTTTCCAGCAGATGGGCAATTCTGTGCAGTGAGGAAAGGACACATTTTGATTTGCACAAAATTGCCATTCATGCTTCCTGGAACTGGATATCAAACACTTTTTATTTTAATTATGCTTTACTGGTCACTCCTCAGTGTCCTCTGGCAGTTTATCTGCCTCTCCCAAAGTTGTTTTTGTTGGAACATTACCTGCCTAAGGCCATGGCCATCTCTTCTGTGTCTGTGCTTTGGTTTTTAAGACAAAACTAGCTAGAAAGTACCTCACACATTCACGTCTCTGTCTTTCTTGAATTTGTGACTCCTATTTGCATTTGTACTTGACTATCAAACATACATTAGAAAATAAACCTCATCCACCTGTGGTTTCTCCTGTCCCAACTGATGACAAGTAAACCTGCTGTTGCTTAGGTCAAAAAAGTGAAGTTATCTTTGATTCCTGTTTCTTTCTTTCTTTACAAGAATATTAAACCCATTTGGGAGTACTATTGGGTCTACCATCCAGCTACAGCAAGAGTGCCGCCACTTCTCATCAGGTCTACTGCTGCTACTCTAGTCTAAGCTACTTCTTCTCTCTTGAGTTACTTTACCAACTTTCTGCCTCATCGACCTCCTTTTCTAGCTTCCATCTTACCACTTTCCGTCTAATTTCAACACAAGAGTCAGAATGAAATTTCAAAAGGTAAGTCAGTTAGTGTCATTTCCCTGCCCGGAACCCTCCTTGAATCTACATCTCACTTAGAGAAATCCAGACTATCTTCTAGGGCCTACTAAGCCCGATTTGATCCGGCCTCTACTCCGCTCCTGACTCTTCACTTTGCCTCCCCATTGTGTAGTTTGCGGCATCACAAACATGCCAGACTTGCTCTTTCCTTAAGGTCACTGCACTGGAAGTTTCTTCTGCCAAAGGATCTTTCTCAATTATGTACATGATTTACTCTAATTTTAGGAAATGTAAGAACTGGAAACACTCTACACTCACATTTCAGCCCTTGCTGCAACTCGGACACAGGTATGTGATTGCAGAGCCTCAGGCAGATACACCCGAATTTAATTACCAAACTTCAACTGCAGAGGCAATCAGTTACACAAGGTGCAAGAACGGACAGGTAGGGTTTTTTTTTAGTCTTTTGCCAGTAGCTTCTTTATCAGTTAAAAATATGTAAAATGATTTGGGGCATTTTTTTTCTCATTGTTCACCCTCCCCAATAACTGGCTGAGATATCTCGCATTCTTTAATTATATTTTTTATTTAGCCTAAGTTTGCTTGTATTGTTTATAAGAAGAATTCCAAAAATAGGGTAACCACAATAAATAAAACACTTCTACAAGTTTATGAGAAAGAATCAAACAGCCCAGTAGAAACAACTACCTGGGAGATGTGTTAATATTTAAACTGCATCTATCATTCCATTCCCAAATAATTTTCTGAGAAGGCACTAGAAGAAATGGTTCAGGTTATAAAAATATAATACCAGAATTATTATTTCATTGCTCCTTTTTATGACAAGAAACTGGAGAGGACCAAAATATCGACAAATAAGAAAGAAAGATATAACAACATTAACATAACATCATTAAACTATTTATGCACCATTAAAATTTTTAATTTATATTTCTTTTTCTAGAGATATCTATAACTGTAAGGTGAGAAAAGAAGTGACATAGAAATACTAATAGTGTGAGAACATTTTATTAAAATCATCTGTATCTATCTATGCTTGTAAATATCTATTAAGAAACATTATCACTGATAATTGTTTGTGAGGACTAGCAAGTTATGGAAATAGTTGCTAACACATGCCTTAAAACCATTAGTGGATAAATTAAATATTCTTTATTACTAAAAGTTCATGAGTTAATAAAATTATTAGTAAGTCTGAGTATCAGATAATTTGCCACCTACCTCTAAGATTTTGAAAGTTTTTCTTTTACATTTGCAGCATTCTTTGTCTAATAAATAACTACTGAACAAAGATCTAGGCAGATGTCCTAGGCCTGTGAATTCAAAGGAGATCTTAGAAACATACAACCCTTCTGCAAAGTGCTTTTCTTCTAAAACTTTAGATGACTTTGAGAAGCTTCTAGTGTCCATTTGATATTACTTATAAACTCTGTGCATGTGTGTATGTGTGTGTATTACCCACACACTATTTTACTTCTCCATCTCATCCTTGTCACATCTCTATGTGACAAGATACTCAAATGAGTCTTATAATAGTCACTGCTGATAGTGCTTCAAGTTCGCATGCCAATGTTTATCCCTCCTGATGCTTACACAACTCCCACTCCTCCGTGGAGTGCCTGGCCTGTGAGTGATGGCCATCTCCCAGAATTATGTCTCACATTGTCCCACCCAGACTGTGTAGTAGCACTTCTTGTATCTGAGTGCTATGAAGCCTTGAAAGACATCAACTTCTTGCCTCTGAGGTCAAAAATGCCCATGAACCCTGGCTGGTGGCACAGTGGATAAGGCACCAGCCTTTGAACCCAAAGGACCCTGGTTCAGTTCCCCAGCCAGGGCACATAACCAGGTTGCAAGACAAATCTCCAGCCAGGTCCTTGGCTGGAGGCAGGTGAAAGGCAACCATACATTGATGTCTCTCTGAAAATAATAAATAAAATCTTTTTAAAAAATGCCCATGAGTATAGTCAACAACTTAGTTCCCTTTGTAACCATCAATTTTCCCAATAAAACATAAAATGTTAAAAAAAAAACAAAAATAAAACTACTCTTTCTCTGTCAGTGTAAATTATAAAAACACTATTTGTCACAAAAACATTAAACATCCACTCTGCAAGTTGCCCTGAGCTCCAAATAACCTATTTTCCAATAGGAAAGAGAAAAATTAACATATTTACAACAGACTAGTTTACATATCTATTGTTAATTTTTTAAATCAAGTGTCTTTCTTTTTGTTCCAAGTCATTAATAACAAATATGTAACTTTCCTGATGTTTGTTGAAATGTTATAAACTTTCATTGCCTTGCAATATGTGATAGCTATTAGGGAGGACATTTCGTGCCAGATATTGTTTTAAGTTTTTTACCTGCATTAATGTGTTCAATCATTAAACACATTATTGAAAAAGGCACTATTATTGCCCCATTTCATAAATAAGCACACTGAAACTGAGAGGGGTTTCCAAGAGCTAGAACCAGAATCTTCACACATTCATGATGGATGAAAGTCTATGTTCTTATAAAATATGCCATAGTCCCCAGTCTGCCACGGCTTCCAAATTTCTCAGTTTTTGTATATGAAAAGGAGAAAGGCATAAGAATAGATAATCTACTTTGATTCTTTTCTGCCAGGTAAGACAGGCATTTTATCAATATAAGGTAATAATGTTTAAAGAAGGTAAGAAATGCTTATAAGAAGACTCATGAAATCTAATTTTATTTTTAATCATATATGCAGAAAAAGAAAATACTTTAAATCCTTATTTCAAAATGGAACTGTAATTTTTGTCACTTATGAGGCTCATTTTCATTTAATCAAAAGTAATGAGATTTTCTGACTTTTTAGAGACAACTGATACAAAAGGGAAAGTTCTCTGTCCTCACAAAGCATTGGCTACAATGTATCATTTACCTTGAACTCTAAGGTGTAGACATGGAGGTAAAAACATGTGAAGGGTATAACCTCATCACATGTTTGGCATTACCCTGAGTACCTTCCGAGATCAGACGAGATCGGGCGCGTTCAGGGTGATGGCCGTAGACCTGAGTACCTTATTTAATGTGATCTCTAGGTACTAGGAGTTAACCATTATTTTTCTATTTCCTAAAAAGTATTATCTTGTCCAAAGTCAAAAATAAAACACTGGGGTAGTAAAAGGTAAAGTTGCTCAAATATATGGCAACCAAAGAAGATTTATTTGACTTTGGGTGGTGGGCACATAATGAAATATACAGATGACATGTCATATAATTGTACACTAGAAGCCTATGTGATTTTATTAGCAATGTTACCCCAATACATTTTTAAAATAAATAAAGCACTGCAGATATTCTTGATGATTTCATTCCTTTCCTCTGACTACCATACCTCAGAGAACATAGGTACCTGAGAAGGAATGAATACCTAATTAAGGCAAACTTTTCAGAATGACAGATAGAAATATTTAATTGAAGAGAATAAACCACGACAATCACATAATTTTATTGAAATGTCCTTAGGATTTACAATGTAATTATGGAGAATCCCCTAAAATGGTAAAAACTTAAAAATTATGTTGGTCTTTAAAGTGCCATGGACACATGGAAACTATGATTAAAAATGGTACCCTGTGATAAAAGATTTATTGATGACATTCTTCATCTTTCCATCTTTTTAATGCTTTAGGCAGTTTACTGGATTAAAGAAAAATTTTAATTAACTTTAAAGTACTGAGACAAAAGCCAGCACAGTGTCTGTGAGTTCAATGCTAAAACCACTAGGGTTTTACTCACTTAAATGGAACTTGTCTTTCTGATATACTACTTCTTTTATGATCAAGATGCTGTATAGGAGCAGGAAGTCTGGTGACCCTTAACATGTTTAATCATAACTAAATGATGACCTGATGAATTGCCAGGTCATCATTTAGTTATGGAGAAATTTTAGTGTCTTTTACATAGGAAGCTCACTGGGCAATTCCTATAAGTAAGATGAAACATACTTTGTTTTTCTCTGACAGATGATGTCATGTCTCATTTCAATTTTTTGTTATGTTCTGCTACAATTATCATCAATGAGTAAAAGGTTCAAACCAGTAAGATCTGTCTTACTTTTAAAAGACACAAATATGAGGGCAAATTTATTTTTAAAATATATATCTATATGTTTGGGGACATCTATCTGATGGGAGGGCATAGTGCAGATAAGAACGGTTTTACTGATGAAAATGATGATCTGATAAAAGGTTAATGTAGAACTTAGAAGGCATGCAATATTTCTAATTTAGTTTGCTAGACTTAGTGTTAATAAATGTAGGCAGTTGTTTTATGGACTGAGGTGGAGGATGCATATGTTAAAAGAAAAACAAAAATTTCTTTTTTTATATATAACATAAACCAGATTTTATGTTAAAAAGTCAGTTTGGCATCCTTATTTTATTTTTTATAATTTATTGTTTTTCTGGGAGTTGGACACTCATATTTGTAGAAGATTGACTCAATTGCTGTTTATTTATAATTGGAATTATTTATACAATATATTGATGGCCCTAACTGCCATTTATTATCACCTTTCTCGTACTTCATCTGTCAATGGCTGGACTAAGTAATCCAGAGGGATATAATTATTGATATCTTTTAAGTGTTAAGAAACAACACTTATGATCTTAGTCTCATTTGACATTGATTTGTAAAAGCAATGTTTCTCAACTAAGAACCTTCAAAAATATAGAATGTCTGGGTAGGCGCCAACTTTTAATTTCATAAACTATTTTACTTTGAGAACACTCATGTGTGAGGTGAAAAATGGCATAAATAAAACCAGAAAAGGCAAAAGTTGTCACTTGATGAATTAAAGATACATAATTAATCTTTAACCTCTCCACTGACTTAGTAATTGTAGGCTTGAATAATTTTTAATAGTATTCCATCCTAAAACAAAACCATCATCAAGTTTCTTTGGCAGGGTTGACAATGGCTACAGGGACACTAAGGAAGACAAAGGAGAATACAGAGTGAGAGTTACTGTAAAAACAGAGATAAAATACAGTAGCTAATATCCAAGACTCTGCTTCCTGATGCCCAGTCTTTCCAAAGATGCCCTAAGGTTCCTCATGCCTTAGTGTTGAGATAAATTATTTTAGCTTCAGTTTCTTTATTTCAGGAACTTTAATTTTATTATCTGGCTCTTTCAGTTTAGGCTCTTTCTTTACAGACTAATCATGCTGGGTAGTTGGATTACTAAGTGGTTAGTTGTATCTTGTTATCAAACAAAAGTAGGATTCAAACACAACTGCGAGGTGCTGGCCTGGGACTCATTCTCAGCGTGATCCAACTCCTGGTGGGAGTGTGAGGGGAAGAAGCACATGCGTTTCTCCCTTCCCTCCATTGAAATCTCCCTGCCCCACCTTCCATGCCCTCTGAAGTGGCCAGCTCCCCGAGCCAACCCTATCCTTTTTCCAGGTGAGACTGGAAAGTCAGCACCTCCCCATCCAACCATGTTCCAGAAGGGAGGAAGAGGGCTTTTCCTCTCAGTTACCCTCCGCAGCCTATGCAAACACTGCGGGTGGGAGTGGGCCCCCTGTTGTCACACCTCAGCCCAGCGGTAGGGAAATCTGTCACACTAGCAGCCTGGCTTCACCCCTCCATCACTTGGCCCCTTCTCTGCTCCATGGTCTGGTGAGGTCTGATACAGATCTCCCTGTATCAATCTGATTAGTCACTGCATTCAGTGTAACAAAAATTGCCTCTGATGCTCTATGGCTTCAACAGTATGATTAATTATATCAATTATCCATTTCATATTCTTCACCCAATCATTACATTTCTTTCCTTTCTTTTCTTCTTCTTCTTCTTCTTCTTCTTTTTTTTTACTATTATACATTGGATTATTTTTTTAATTTTATTTGTTAGTGTTGTATTATAATTGTTTCCCTTTTCACCCATTGCTCTCCCCTGCCCCACCATCCTTGCTCTCCCACCTGTAGGGTCCACCTCTGCTATCCGTGTCCATGGGTCCTTCACATCAGCTCCTCAACCAAACCCTTCCCCCACTTTCCTCCTTCTCACTCTCCCCACTAGTCAATGTCATTCTGCTCCCTTTTCCCTCCGCATCTCTTGTTCCATTCTGCTCATCTGCTTGTTTTGTTCATTAGTCTCCTGTATTAAGTGAGAACACATGGCATTTGTCTTTTGCTGCCTGGCTTATCTCTCTAAGCAGGATTCTCTCCAGTTCCATGCATGCTATCACAAGTGGTAAAAGTTCCTTCTTTCTTTCTGCTGTGTAGAACTCCATTGCGTAAATGTACTACCGTTTTCTGATCCATTCATCCGCTGAAGGGCACTTAGGCTGTTTCCAGTGCTTGGCTATCATTACAGTTCTTATTCTTACAAGAAAAAGATGTAAAATAGAAATTAGCAATGCAATGCCTCTCATCAATTTTTTGTTTGTTTTGCTTAGATGGTGTTAATAATTCATTTCTTTTATTTCTATGTAGGCTTTTTGGGATACATTTAGTCTCTCATACAAGGTTGATAATTGTTTAAAATAAGCTTAGCCTAAGAATAAAATGGTTCCCTCTTATATGTTTTACCTGTTTCCCCCAGTATATCTAAAATGTGTGAATTTTTCTTTATATTATATACTATAATGATAAGCAATCATATTTGTGTGTTAAGAAGAGCTTTTTAGTTATTAAAAGCCAAAAACACAACTCAAAGCAGTTAAATAAAAAGAGAGATTTCACTGATTCATATCCCTGTCAAATCCATGGACAATACTAGTTTGAATGGTCACATTCAAGTGCTTAAATGCTGAATGAAACACATGTTTACACATGACTTTTTCAACTCCATTTCTCCATCTCTTATTTTTCTAAATATTTAAGCTAATCTAAATGATGATAGACTGTCTTCAAAATTTAGCATCTTCCTGCCTTGACTGGTTAGCACAGTCAGACCTTTGTTTGTCTCTATACATGGAGGTTAGTGGTTTGATCCCCAGTCAGGGCACATATAAGAATCAATCAATGAATACATAAATAAGTAGAACAACCAATTGATGTTTACCTAAAGCAAATGCTAATAAACTAAACATATGTCAAAAAATGTTAATGGGGTTGAAAAACATTAATGCAAGAGATCCTTGTGGTATTGGAACTGTTTAGTACTTGACGGTTGTGGTGGAAGTTATGCAGATGACAACACTAGATAGAATGTAATGCACACACACAGGTGAATAAAAATACTAATCCTGAGGAGGATTAGTGGATTGTACAAATTTCAGTACTGTGATTGTGATGTTATAAAATAGTTTTGTAAAAGTTTTGACATGGGAAGAAACTGGTTAAAATTTATAAGGAATCTCTCTGTTATTTCTTAGGACTGTGTGTGAATCTAACATTGGATATGTCAAAATCAAATTTTATTTTCAAACTTTTTTTCTATACTTTTCATAAAATTTTTTGTAAGTTAACAGTTTTTATCAAACAGATTTTAGGTGAATAAGGATTCTGTGTGGTGTTAGGCATTATGGGATGTAGCCACTTTTTCACCTACAAATAGTCAGGCTTTATGAATTTATCTTAATTTTCCGCATTTATACTTTATTTGTACATACGTACAAGTGAGTTGTGCACAACCTAAAGAAGATGGAGGGATGAGTCAAAAACTGTGTGGTCTCTAGTATCTCAGGTAAGGAACTTATAATTCACGGCTCTGTCCTAATAAGTAAAAAGCTGAACGCTGCAATATCTACAACTCTTCATGGATCTATAAGCCAGAGCAAGACACAGCAAACCTTTGCCCTGGAGATGAAAAGACAGGTGAACACAAGAAGCTGCAGCCTCCCAGAGCAGAGACTCAAGAGTGAAAGCCTTTGTCAGGGTAGGACAACCTCAACTGTAATGAATAAATGCTGGAAGCTGAGTGTGGACAACTCTGTAAGTTAAAAACTCCAGAGGGACCCCATAATATTGTGAGAATTATTTCCAGGCTATCTGCCAATTTCCCCACAGTAAATATCAGAGAAAAATTTCTATGAACTTCTGTCAGGGTTCAGGAAACAGAACGACTTTTAATATGTCAAAGCTCTGTTCTCAAAAGGTTTGCCCTCAGGAGAAACCATTATCTAGAGCTTAACCTACCAGAGTATTATCAGGAAGAGAAATACCCATCTTTAGCCATCAATAGCCATCACACCACACCTAATGAGAGGGGAACATAGGAGAGAGAAACACTTCTGAAGCTCACAGTCCAGAGGCACAGGCTCACTGAAGATAGCAACTTAATCACAGGGACTACAGAACAGTTCCTCTTCCCCCACACCTCACCACTAAAATACTCAAGAATTATTTTTAGCACTTTTTACCCAACATGTCATGTTTAAGTCTCAAGAAAAAAAAAAAAATTGTTGTACATATCCAAAAGTAGAAGGTACAATTTGCAGAGGCAGAGCAAGAATGAGAACCAGATATGGCAGGGGTATCGGGATTTTGAGAATGGGAACTGGAAAAACAACTATGATACTAAGGAACCTAATGGATAAAGAAGACAACATGCAAGAACAGATGAGCAATGTAAGCAGGCCGGTGGAAATCCTTAAAAAGAACAAAAAATAAATGCTAGGGAAAGAAGAAAACTGAAGCAGAACTGAAGAATACTTTTGATGAGCTGATTAGTACACTAAATACATCTGAGGAAAGACTCTTTGGATATAGTAGCAGACCCTCAAAAACTACAAAGTGAAGAGGACAATTGCTGAATAAAACTAAGGACTGCAAAACAACTATAAAACATGTAACATTTTCATAATGGGAATATCAGAAAGAGAGAGAGGGAAAAAATACTTGAAACAACAATGACTGAGAATGTCCCAAAATTAATGTTAGAGACCAAACCATATATCCAGAAAACTCACATAAAACTAAGGATAAATATAAACAAACAAACAAACAAATAAAAAATACACCACCCAGACATATCATCATCTAACTAGAGAGAATCAGTAATGAAAAAAGTCCTGAAAGAAACCAGAGTAGGAGAAAATCTACCTTAAATTATAGAAGAATAAAGAAAATATTTACATTCAACTTTTCAGAAGTTATGCAAGCAGGAAGAGAAAGGAGTGAAATATTTAAAGTGTTAAAATAAAAACCCCGCCAAACTAAAATTCTGTACCCTGTGAAATTATCCTTGAAAAGTGAAGCAGTTAGAAAGACTTTTAGACAAAAATTGAGAGTTGCTTACCAACTGACTTTCAAGAAATATGCCAAACGATCTTCAGAGAAGAAAAATAATGTAAGTCAGTAAGTTGGACTACAGAAAGAAAGCAGGAGAGAGAGAGAGAAAGAGAAAGAAAGAAAGAAAAAGAATGAAGAAAAAAAAGGAAGGAAGGAAGAAGGAAGGAAAGGAAGGAAGGAAGGAAAGCAGGAAGGAAGAAAAAAGAAAAAGAAAAAGTTTGCTTTGTACAATTTCATCTACAAAGAAATTGTAGAAGGAATAAATGAAAATGGAAAAAAGTTTAATTTTTAAAATTCTTAAGTAATCTAAAAGTAGTTTATTCAATGTAATACCAACAATGTATTTGATAATGCATATTTTTGTATATGCATATATACTTACATATAGTTTTCAATATCTTTAATTACATCGAACTGTATATAATTCTTTTTTCCCTGTAATTGTATTGATGAGAGGTCCCCAGAGAAACAAAATAAGACAGCTTACCTTAGCTTCCTCTTATAAATGTGTGATTTCTCATTTTTAAATGTAATTGTACTTCTTTTTTTAATATACTCTTTAACTTTGGCTTTGGCCCATTGTTTAGTTAGATATATGTTTTTAATGTTTGAATAGTTGGGCTTTTTCAGTTGTATTATGTTTCTGCAGTTGAATGTTGTTTGATTATGTTCCAATAAATAGGCTTTTATGTGGTTTCAATTTTTTGAACATACTAGTTTTACATTATCTCTGAGAATACGATGTACCTTGGGGGTGGCATGGTGCACTGTAAAAATGTAAACGCTTCTGTAGTTGTGTAAAACATGCCATAAATGTTGAGTTGGTCAAGCTGACTAATAGTATTAATTATTTTCTTTTTATCCTTACTGGTATCTTTTCTACTTGATCTATTTTCCTTTAGGGCCTTGATGGTGACACTGTTTATGTTTAAGTCCTTTATCCATCTTGAGTTTATTCTGGTGTATGGTGTAAGCTGGTGGTCTAGTTTTATTTTTTTGCATGTCACTGTCCAGTTTTCACAACACCACTTGTTGAAGAGACTGTTTTACTCCATTTTATGTTCCTTCCCTCTTTGTCAAATATTAATTGACCATGGAGTCTTTGTCTCTCTTTATGGCCTTCATCATAAAATCTACTTTTTCTGAAATAAGTATTGCTACTCCAGCCTTTTTACATGTCAATTTGCTTGATATATATTTTCCCATCTCTTCACTTTCAATCTGTGTTGATCTTTTCTTCTGAGGTGGGTCTCTTGAAGACAGTATATATGTGGGTCATGTTTTCTTATACACTCAGCTACCCTATGTTTTTTGATTGGTGCATTTAATCCATTTACATTTAAGGTTATTATTGATTGATACTTATTGCCATTTTTCCACTTTGTACCTGTGTTCCTCTGTCTCTCTCTGTTTCTTCATTTTTTTTAAGCAGACCCTTTAGTTAGCATTTCTTGCAATGCTGGTTTGGTGGAGGAGATGTATTCTTTTAGTCTTCTTTTGTCTGGGAAACTCCTTATTTCTCCTTCCATTTTGAATGAAAGCCTTGCTGGGTAGAGTATTCTTGGTGGCAGGCCTTTGTTTCCCATTACTTGGAATATTTTTTGCCATTCCCTTCTGGCTTGTATTGGTTCTGTTGAATAATCATTTGATAGCTGTATTGGAGCCCCCTTATATGTTACTTGCTGTTTCTCTCTTGATGTTTTTAGGATTCTCTCTTTATCTTTGAAATCTGCCATTTTAATTATAATGTGTCGTGGAGTGGATCTGTTTGGGTTCATCTTCATTGGGACCCTCTGTGCTTCCTGAACTTGAGTAATGTTTTCACTCATGTTAGGGAAGTTTTCTCTCATTACTTTTTTGAACAGGTTTTCCATTCCTTGTTTCTCTTCTCCTTCTGGTATCCCTATGATACAGATATTATTGCTTTTCATGTTGTCTTGCAGCTCTCTTAACACCTCTTCTTTCTTGTTCAGCCTTTTTTCTGTTGCACTGTCTTGGAAAATTTTTCTACATTGTCCTCCAGCTCCCTGATCAGATCCTCTGCTTCCCCTGGCCTGCTGTTGATTCCTTCTAATGTATTCTTTAATTCAGAAATTGTATTCTTCATTTCCTCCTGGCTCTTACTGATAGTTTCTATATCCTTTTTAATGCTGGTGTAGTTCTTAGTAAGTTCGTTGTAGCTTCCCCGGAGTTGTTTGTAGTTTCCCTGGAGTTGTTTGTGGTTTTCTTTGAGTTGGCTGACCTCATTGAGCTTCTCTATCATCATTATTTTGAATTCCATATCTGATAGTATGCTTGTCTCTGTTTCATTTAGTGATCTTTCTGGGGATTCCTCCTTTCCTTTTGGTGATGGACTGTTTCATTTTCTCCCCATTTTTAGGTTTTGTTATAATCCAGTCAGCCTGCGATCAGCTGCCAGGCTAAGGAACTGCTAGGCTGGAAGGATTGATTTAGCTTTAATCCTATCAATCTGTGATCCACCACCAGGCTCAGATGCTGCTTGGGGTGACAAACCGATTCAGTTGTAAATCAATAAATCAGCTACCAAACTCTGGCACTGCTTGGGTAGACAGAGAGGTTCAATTGTAAAATAAAGGATCAGCCACCAGCTCAGGTGCAGCCTGGTGGGACAGATTCAGATTTAAATCAATGAATCTGTGATCAGACGCCAGGCTCTGGCGCCACTGGGCTAGACAGCGAGATCCAAATGTAATCCAATGAATCTGTGATTGGCCACCAAGCTCCAGTACCACTGGGTGGGCAGATTGCTTCCAGTGGGCGGGGTCATGAGGACCCTCA
The DNA here is from genome assembly GCA_004026585.1 of Noctilio leporinus. Taxonomy (NCBI): domain Eukaryota; kingdom Metazoa; phylum Chordata; class Mammalia; order Chiroptera; family Noctilionidae; genus Noctilio; species Noctilio leporinus. The sequence continues at coordinate 145,538 of PVIW01001370.1, read as the reverse complement.
TACAGAAGCCACTTAGTGCAGAGCAGTCTGCCGGAGGTGTGGGCAATGAGTCAGCACCAGGATCCCCACAGCTGCTTCCCCACTTCTCTGTTCTAAGCCACTGCCGCAAACTCTACCCACACAGTCCACTTGGCTCTCCCTCTGCTGGAGTCCAGGGTAGGTGGGAGCCAATGTATTTTCACTGTAGTCACCCTAGCAGTTCTCTGTCTCCAGCGCTCTCTCAGGCTAGTAAACCCCATGGCTTTCCACCCTTCTCACCTGGATTCTGCTCTCCTCTCTGCCGTGTTGCTGTAGCTGGGACACCCAGTTGGGGAACCAGAACCACCCCCTTCTCAGGTGGAGCCCCGGCTCCATCCCTTTGGCTGCTGCCTCAGGTGGGACCCCACCAGCCATCTTGCATTTCCGTGATTCCTACCAGTCATGTTGTAATGCAGTGGCCTCTTGTGTTCTGGTGGTGGTTATAGGACTTCTTTCCAGCTGGTGTTCTGTTGGTAATTCCAGCTGATTTTTTCTCCAAAAAAGTAATTCTAGATGAGACCTGGAAGGAGATAAATGTAGCTCCACTTACTCCTCTGCCATCTTGCTGGCTTCTCCTATCCTTTCTTTCTGTCAGCTTTGCTTCAAGTATTTTGAACTTCTACTTTTAGATGCAATGGCATTTAGTATTGTTCTGCTTTCTTGGTAACCACTCTTTTACCATTACATAATGTCACTGTCCTAAGGCAATACCTTTGCTACCATTCTGATGGTGAAGGCATTTAAATTTCATTTTAAATTAATTTTGGTTAATTTTAATTTCAAACCACCAAATTCATGAACAACATAAATAATTTAAAACCAATACTTTGAAAATATGTTAACAATTTTCACAGAAAATAAAATGGAGGATAATTTAAGGTAAGAAGGAACCAAAGCCCCTGTAGTGAGGGCTTAAAAATATGACTTCCCGATTAGAAACTTCTATAGCTAAATACTTCCTGAATGCATTTTATGTTGTCTTAGTTACTATTTAATGAACTGGGTACCATAGAAAATCACTGAATAATATTGTAAATTGTATTGGTTATCATGATATGATGGTAAAAATGTTAATATTACCATGATTTATGGGTCTAAATTCCACTTATACTGCAAATTTATAAACAAGATATTTATTATGAGATGGTATCAAACAGAACAAAACTTAATAATCATTGTATTCTATTGATTATTCAATTCGCCAACTCTAGAATGAGGTTGTGTAAAGGAAGTCTTGTGTTTATGTTCTACATTGGTAAAATATGACATTTAGTAAAATGTAGAATTGATAATATTTTTGAGATTACACCTTTTTGTGAGTAATATTAGTTGTAAAACTCTAAGAAAGTTTGATGCTATATTTAGGTACTCCTTAGTTCATAGATCTTCAGAATAGTAGAGGGTTTTAGAAATCACCTAATTGAAAATTTGGAAACAAATGTCAAAGATAGAACAAAAGTTTATTTTTAAAAAGAAACAATTTAAGAGACTAGTCCTATGCTCTTCCAGCTGTGACTAAGACTTATCCCGAATCCCCTCTAGCCAAAGAAGAAGGTATATCTGTCAATATGCTTGTCTTTGTTTTTTTATTGGAGTATATAACAAATTAACTGTAAGTGCATAAATTGTGTAGCTATTTTATTAATATATTATTATTGTTTATGCTATTACAGTGTCCCAATTTTTCCCTCTTTTCCCCTCCACCCAGTCTACCCCCCACTTCCATAGTCAGTCCCCACCCCATTATGTCTGTCCATAGGTCCTTTATACATGTTCTTTGAGTAATCCCTTCATCTTCTTTCAAACAGTCCCCATCTCTGTCCTCTTCTCTTACAGCTGCCAGTCTATTCCATGAGTCTATGCTTTCTATTTTTCTCATTAGTTTATTTTGTTCATTAGATTCTGCTTATAAGTGAATCATATGGTATTTGTCTTTCACTGGATGGCTTATTTGACTTAGCATTATAGTCTCCAGTTCCATTTATTGCTATTTCAAAAGGTAGGAATTCCTTCTTTATTACTGCTTATAGTATTCCATTATGTAACTGTACCACAGTTTTTGGGTTTTCGTTTTTGTTTTATTTTCACTCATCTACTGATGGACACTTAGGCTGTTTCCAACTCTTGGCTATTATAAATAGAACTGCTGTGAACATAAGACTATATCTGCTCTCTTGAACTGGAAATGAGGGATTCTTAGGGTATATTTCCAGCAGTGGAATTGTTGGATCAAAAGGCAGTTCCATTTTTAATTTTTTGAGGAAATTCCATACTGTTTTCTACAGTGGCTGCACCAGTCTGCATTTCCACAAGCAGTGCACTAGGGTTTCCTTTTCTCCAAATCCTTACTAGCACTTGTTGTTTGTTGATTTATGAATGATGGCCATCCTGACAGTTGAGGTGATATCTCATGCTACTCAAGATAGTGTGGTACTGCCTTAAGAACAAGCATGTAAATCAATGGAACAGAATAGAGAGATAAGAAATAAACCCATATTTTAATGGTCAATTAATATTTGACAAAGGAGGCATGAACATGCAATGAAATAAAGATACTTTCATCAATAAATAATATTGAGAGAAATGGGCTGGTGAAACTAGATCACTGTCTTATACCATATACCATAATAAACTCAAAGTGAATAAAGGACTTAAATATAAATCATCTTACCAATAAAATAAATCTTAGAGTAAAACATAGGCTGTAAAATTTGAGTTATCTCATGTAGCAATATTTTTGCTGATATGTCTCCTAGGGCAATGCAAATGAACAAAATAAACAAATGGCACTACATCAAATTCAAAAGCTTCTGTACAACTAAAGAAACCACCATCAAAATGAAAAGGAAACCAGCTACATAGGAGAATATATTTGTTGTTGATACATCAGACAAGGGTTTAATCTCTAAAATATATAAAGAACTCAAATGACTCAACACCAGGAAGACAATCCAATTAAAAAATGGGTAAAGGATTGTTCCCTTAAGTATAATATAATGTCCTTCTTTGTCCCTTTTTATGGCCTTCATTGTAAAATCTATTTTGTCTGAAATAAATATTGTTACTCCAGCTTTTTTTTCATGTCCATTTGCTTGATATATGTTTTTCCATCCCTTCACCCTCAATCTATGTCGATCTTTTGTTCTGAGGTGGGTCTCTTGAAGACAGCATATATGTGGGTCATGTTGTCTTATCCATTCAGCTACCCTATGTCTTTTGATTGGTGCATTTAATCCATTTACATTTAAGGTTATTATTGATTGATAATTATTCATTGCCATTTTCTCTCTTTGTATCTGTATTCCTCTTTGGCTTTCTCTGTTTCTTCATTTTATTTATTTCTTCATTTTTAAAGCAGACCCTTTAGCATTTCTTGCAATGCTGGTTTGGTAGAGATGTATTCCTTTTGTCTTTTTCTGTACACCTATGTTCATAGCAGCACTATTTACAATAGCCAAGTGCTGGAAACAGCCTAGGTGCCCATCAGTGGATGATTGGATCAAAAAACTTTGGTACATTTACACAATGGAATACTATACAGCAGAAAAAAGAACTCTTACCCTTTGCAACAACATGGATGGAACTGGAGAGTATTATGCTTAGCGAAATAAGCCAGTCAATGAAGGACAAATACCATATGATCTTACCCATTACAGGACAATAATGAACAAAACTAACAACAAGCAAAACAGAACCAAATATATGAATACAATGAATAGGCCTTCAGTGGTCAGAGGGAAGGGGGTTGGGGGGAGGGAGGAGGAAGAGGCAAGGAAGGGGAGCAGTTTAGACAAGAACCTAGTATAAAGGAACCATGGATATGGACAACAGGTGGGATTGACTTTGCAGGGAATGGGTGGGTGGGGTGGGGGACAGAGAGGAGCAAAAAGGGGATGGATGTAATACAACAACAATAAAATTAAAAAAAAAAATGGGCAAAGGATCTGAATAGATACTTATCCAAGGAGGACATACAGATGCCCATAGATATATGAAAATATGATTAACATCACTAGCCATCAGAGGGACACAATTAAATTGTGTTACTCTTAATTTTAAAGCTTAAGTACATTTTATATATGTGTGCATGTCTGTGTTCATGATACATATTAATATGTAGAAATTATCAGGTTCCCAGAATGTGCCTCATGCCCTTTTCAGTCAGTACTTGACTCAGGGACCCATCCGGTTAGGCATCCATCACCATTATATTTATCAAAGTCCAGCCTATTTTGAAAATCCTATAAATCATCAATATGTGCTTTTTTCTGTCTGGCTCTATTCACTTAAGATGATTATATTTAGATTCACAGCTACTGTTTATATCAGCATGTTTTTATATTTATTTGTAAATTATTGTGCCATTGCATGATTAGATAACAATGTTTATTCCCATTTGCCTCTTGATGTTCATTTGATTTGTATTCAGTTTGGCAATATTATTAGTAAAATTGTAAAAAGCAGTGCTCTACTTATCTTTGAGTCAACCTACCTATCTCTCTATATATCATGTATCTCTAGATATATTGGGATATATAGATAAAGATACAGATGTATACTCATATCTTTCTTGGGCCTATAACTTAAAGTAGTATTATGGGTTATAGAGTAAGCTGATGTTTAGCCTAAGTTTATACATTGTTCCTATATGGTTTGACACAATGTAGTTTGAGTTACACTTTCAGCAGCAATATAAAACAATATAAAACATAAAGCAATTGGTATTATCAATTTTTTTGTTAATGTCAAGCTTTCTTGTGGGTATATGTGGTATGTCCTAGCATTGTGTTTTTTTAATTTGCAGTTATCTGATAGCTTAGTGGTGTCATACAATTTAAATATTTCTCTTGGCATTTATATGTCATATATATGTTGTCTCTCTTTGATTAGCATGATAGATGAATTTAATGATGTCTAATTTATTGTCCTTTTTGATGTCTTGATTACAAAGGTTTGATTACAATAAGGTCATGAAAACATTCTCTTATATTTCTTATATATATTCTATTATTCCTCTTATATTAGGCTATTATAAATATTTTTTCTGTAGCATATGTGACAAGGATAAGGTTACATTTTTGCGTGTTTTTGTTATTTTTTCTCATGGTGATATTCACACAGACACATAGGTGCACACAGTCATTTCTATAAAGTTTAAAATTAAACACAAATATTTATGATCTTAGAAGTTAGGTGGTGGTTGCCCTTGACAAGAGGGAGGGTAGTTGTCAGGGTCAAAGTTCATCAAACTGTACAATTTTAGTGTTTGTAACTTTCTGTTATTTATATTCTATTTCAATGAGAATTTATATAAAGTATAGAAGAATACACTTATGAGAATATCAACCAAATGCAATGTATGTAATTTGTTTGTTTCTTAATTCACATAAACCAATGTGTAAAGTAACATTTGTGGCATCATTGGGAAAATTTGAACATTGACTTGTTACTGGAAAATACCAAGAAATTATTAGTTTTATTACAATAATGCCATTGTGGTCATTATTAAGGCTCATATACATCTCTTTGATTTTTATCTGTATAAAAGGTATCTATGGATTAAATTATTAAGCATGCAGAATTCTCTTTAAAATAATCTTTTGAGTAGAGCAGAGAGAATGGAATACAAGGGGCTGATATAAAATACTTCTAACTTCTAATATTCATCTTTGTGGTTCTTCAATAAGTCTTTTCCAGACTAAGTCAGTCAGACTTTTGAGGTGGGAGTTATAAAATTTATATTTGCATAAGCTCTAGAAAAGCATCTCAGAAAGCCAGACTGTCACTGATCTACAAACAAGACTTTAAAAAAATTATTATTAATTTTATTTATTATTGTTGTTACAATTTCATTTTTTCCCCCATGTCCCCTGCCCCACCCTCCCTGCCCCCTCTCCCACAGTCAATCCCCAGTCCATTGTCCATGTCCTCAGGTCCCTCACACTAGCTCCTCAACTGAGAAAGTGTGTGTAAGGATAGGTAAAAATGAAATAAAATGAGTCATATCAACAGTTAAATATTGATAATTTTTTAAAATAGAGTATTTTGTCTATTTTCTCTACTTTTACTATTCTTATCTACTTTTCTGGATGTTTGAAAATTTTAATAATAAAATGTAAATATGTTCTTGCCAAATCAAGTCTCTAGATGAGCACACAACAGGGCTTGACAGCTTGAGTCTAGCCCTGTGAGGCCCTATGCAGAGCACAATATGAAGCCAGACCCGAACTCCTGATCCACTGTAATGCTGAGAAAATTTGTGCTGTTTTAGGCTGCCACATGCAGTCATTTTTAAAGTAGCAATATAGAACTAATACAATTACCATTCAATTACTGAGTATAAGCCAATTGTTCTACTTGACTGTTTAATTAGCTCAACAATCAATGTCAGTTAATCTTATTCTATAGAGTATAATTTTGAGACTTAAACCAATTAAGAGATAATTGAGCCAAATTCATATTCTGTGAAATTGCAAACTCCATAGCATATCTTCTGAACTTCACACCCTCCCTATACCAAGAGACCAGGGCAACTCCTCAGCAACATAAAAAACAAACAAACAAAAAAACAGGCCTATGCAAACTGTTATGTCCACATGTTCGTTATAATGTTGACTGCAGTTGGATGGAATGTGATATTTGAAAGACAGGAAGTAAACTCTGGCTAAAAAAAATATGCACAATGCAAAGGGCCCAAAGGCATGTGAAAGAATGCTCAACATCACTAGCCATCAGAGAGATGCAAATTAAAACTACAATAAGATACCACCTCACCCCTGTCAGAATGGCAATCATCAACAAATCAACAAACAAGTGTTGGTGAGGATGTGAGGAAAAGAGAACCATGGAGCACTGTTGGGAATGTAGGCTGGTGCAGCCACTATGGGAAACAGTATGGAGTTTCCTTAAAAAACTAAAAATGGAACTACCTTTTGATCCAGCAATTCCACTGCTGGGAATATACCCTAAGAATCTTTAATTGCCAGTTCAAAAGAGCAGATATACCCTTATGTTCACAGCAGCTCTATTTACAGTAACTAAGTGCCCATCAGCAGATGAGTGGAAAAAAACAAAAAAACTGTGGTACAGTTACATAATGGAATACTATGCAGCAGAAAGGAAAAAGAAACTTCTACCTTTTGCAGCATCATGGACGGAACTGGAAAGTATTATGCTTAGTGAAATAAGCCAGTCAGGTGAAAGACAAATACCATATGATCTCTCCCAATGAACAAATGAACAAAACAAACAAACAAGCAAAATGGAACCAGATACATGAATACAATGAATAGACCTTCAGTGGGCAGAGGGGAGGCAGGAGAGAGGAGGAGGAAGCAAAGAAGGGGAGCAGTTTAGTCAAAAAACTAGCATGGAAGAACCAGGGACATGGATAACAAGTGGGGTTGACTTTGAGGGGGAGTGGATGGGTAAAGAAGGGGAGAGAGGAGAGGGGAATTAGGATGGATATAATACAACAGCAATAAAGTTAAATTAAAAAAATATACTCAGTGAAATTTCCCTATCATGACTTTGTTTTGTCCATTTTTACTGATGAAAGTGTTCTTGTGGAAAGTGAACAGTATATAAATAGAGTAGGAAACCACTGGAGATACTGATAAAATATTGGGGAAGGGAAACTGGAAAAACACAGCTATCTATAAATAAAACACTAATTTAACATGTTGTTTCTTTTGAGGGATATTTCAGTATATTAGTTCAAAATATTTATGAATTCTCCTTGAAGGATGCTAACTCCTACTCCCTAATAACTAAGAGAAAGCTTAGATTTTTAAATGGTATTCTAAACTCATTAAATAACATAGCTACAAAAGCTGATGGTCAAATGGAATACATTTATGATGCTTTATGAAGGTTAATAAACCTTATTATTTTGACCTCTTTATCAAGATATTAAAATGACTCCGGTGATTACAAAAAGACCAAAGAGAAATACAATCTTTTAATCAACGAATAAAATGTCCATAGAAGTTCTTATCAACTGTCAAATTGTTCTGAATCTAATTATTAGTCTAATAGTTATTAGTAGACAGCTATGTGGTTCTTTTAGTAAGAGAATATTTCTTAGTGATGACAGAAAATTTCCATGTCTGTTCAAGGTAAAAGAGCTACAGTGGTGAAATTCAGAAAATCATTAAAATTTGAATGGGTACCTGGAAATACTAAAGACAGCTAGTTTAACAGGAATTTGGGCTAACTTAAAGAAAAATTCCTTGGGTTAAAGAAAAGTGAGAGCTTTTGGTAATACTTAAGTCCATTTAGTGAGCAAGGCAACTGGAGAAGTTGGCTCCATGCCTGTTTATTGTTTGGGTAGAGGGATTCCTGGGGTGCAGCACATCGTTCCTAAATATTTTATTTAAAATATTTGCATCTAACAGCATTACAAAAGAAATGTGGCAGTGCAGCCTTCCTGAAATTGTGATTTTCTTGGGTTAAGTGCAGCACTGATTGATGTTCTGGCCCAGTGCCTTCTAGATTCAGGCCCTGGGGTGAGCATGTGAATAGCAGGCAATAATAGAAATGCCTACATTACAATTAATCATCTTAACTCAGGGCCTAAGAGAAAACAGTAGCGCTTCATCAGGAGTGAAATCAAAGAAGTGGAAACCAGAAAAATCAGAAACCCACCAGATCTAGCCACAATGGCAACTAAATTTTCCCAGAGCTAAAACTGAGTAATTTTATGGAAAGCTACCCCTAATGCCATGGGAAGCCAAGAAATATGAGTCAAATACACCAGGGATTTCCAATTAAAACAGGTGTCCTACATTTTTAAGTTTGTATTTGTTCATCTTTTGTAACTTCTCAATGTTATTTTGGTTCACTCTGCTGACCACACACACACACAAAATGTTTCAGAAATATATTTTAAAAACGTATTCTTATTTCTATGAAATAAAGGTAGAAGTGAAGTTGGGAAATGATTTTATGCTATGTGGACAGTTCAGATGACCCAAAAGTAGGGTTCAATGGATGGGGCAGGGGCTAAAGATAAGAGTCTGGTGTGACTGTTGGAGAGGTAGTTATGGCTAGGGTATGTGGACTTGGTAGTATTTTAAGAAATGTTCACTTTATTCTACATGCCAATGAAAATCTACCAAAGGAAAGTGTTTAAGAGAGAAGTGTCAGGAAGAGGGGCAGGTGATGATGTACTTCAATATGCATTTAAAAATGTATTCTGAGGAATAGATTAGAAGGAAGGATGGATGAGGTATAAAACTACCTGAATTATGAAGCTATACCAGTAGTTTATTAAAATATGAGTATAACTTAAACAAAAGTGGTGGCAGCCAAAATGGACAGGAATAATTGTGTTGGGTAGGAGGTAAAATTGATAGGAATTTGTATATTCAAAATTATTTGAAATATGTATAGGATAGATAACATCAGATGAAAATGTGGGCAGAAAGAATTCCACAGAGAAGGCTCATATGATAGATGTAAATAACGGTGCATATATATTTTTGGGTACAGCAATGAGAATGGAATACAAGGATCTGATATAAAATATTTCTAACTTGCAAATACTTGAAGGCAAGGAATATCCAATAGTTGTCTTTTTGATTCTTCAATAAGTCTTTTCCAAACTAAGCAAGTCAAACTTTTGAGGTGGGAGTTACGAAATTTGTAGTTGCATAAGCTCTAGGCAAGCATCTCAAAAAGCCAGACTGTTACTGATCTACAACCAAGACTTTTAAAAAATATATTAATTTTATTTATTATTTCATTTTTCCCCTGTGCTCATCCCTGTCCCACCTTCCCTGTCCCCTCTCCCACAGCCAATCCCAAACTCTCTCATTGTCCATGTCCATGGGTCTTTCATATACTAGCTCCTCAACTGAACCTTCCCCTCACTATCTCCCTCTAGTCACTGTCATTCTGCTCCCCCCCTCATGTCTCTTGTTCCATTCTGCACATCTGTTTTGTTCATTAGTCTCCTATATTAAGTGAGAATACATGGTATTTGTCATTTGCTGCCTGGCTTACTTCAGTAAGCATGATACTCCAGTTCCATCCATGCAATGGCAAATGGTAGGAGTTCCTTCTTTCTCTCTGCTGCATAGAACCACATTGTGTAAGTGAACCGTAGTTTTTTGATATGTTCATCCAATGATGGGCATTTAGGCTGCTTCTAGGCCTTGGCTATTGTAAGTAGTGCTGCTATGAACACAGGGGTGCACAGGTCCTTCTGAATTGGTGTTTCAGGGTTCTTCATGTATAATTCTAGCAGTAGAATGGCTGGGTCATAAGGCAGTTATAGATTTAGGGGTTTTATTTTTTGAGGAAATTCCATACCGTTTTCCATAGTGGCTGCACCAGTCTGCATTCCCACCAGCAGTGCACCAGGGTTCCCTTTTCCTACATCCTCATCAGCACTTAGGTTGATTTGTTAATGGTGGCCATTCTGACAGGTGTGAGGTGGTATCTCATTGTGGTTTTAATTTGTATCTCTCTGATAGCTAGTGATATTGAACATTCTTTCATATGGGCTCTTTGTATGTCCTCCTCAGAGAAGTGTCTGTTCAGGTCCTTTGTCCATTTATTAATTGGGCTGTCTGTCTTCCTTGTGTTGAGTTCTGTAAGTTTTTTATATATGTTTAAAATCAAACCCTTATCTGAGGTGTCATTGGCAAATGTTTTCCTATATAGTTGGTTCTCGTTTAATTTTGCTGATGTTTCCTTTAGCTGAGCAGAACTCTTCAGTTTGATATAGTCCAATTTGTTTATTTGCTCCTTTATTTCTCTTGTCTTGGGTAAGATATCAGTGAAAATATTGTTGCATGAGGTATCTGCTATTTTTCTGTCTTTGTTTTCCTCTAGGACTTTTATGGTGGAATGGCTTACATTTAAGCCTTTAATCCATCTCCAGTTTATTCTGGTACATAGTATAAGTTGGTGGTCTAGTTTCATTTTTTTGCATGTTCCTGTCCATTTCTCCCAACAACCCTTATCGAAGAGGCTATTTGTACTCTGTTTTATGTTCCTTTTCTCTTTGTGGAATATTAGTTGTCCATAGAGTCCTGAATTTATTTCTGGGCTCTCTATTCTGTTCCATTGATATTTGTTCCATTGTCTATTCTTGTGCCAGCACCAGACTGTTTTGATTACAATGTCATTATAATATATTTTGATATCTGGTATTGTGATTCCACCTACTTTGTTTTTCTTTCTCAAGATTGCTGTAATTTTTGGCTCCATATAAATGTTTTAAAAATTTGTTCTAGGTCTGTGAAATATGACATTGGTATTTTAATAGGGACTGCATTGAGTCTATAGATGGCTTTGGGTAGTATGGACATTTTTATGGTGTTAATTCTGCCCACCCATGAACATGACATATGCTTCCATTTATTTGTATCTTCCTTAATTTCTTTCTTCAGTGTTCCAAGTATAAGTATTTTACCTCTTTGGTTAAGTTTATTCCTAGGTATGTTATTTTTCCTGTTGCTAATAGTAAATGGGATTTGTTTTCTAGTTTCTTTCTCTGATGTTTCATTGTTGGTGTATAAAAATACCTTAGATTTCTGGATATCGACTTTCTATCTGGCTATTTTGCCAAATTTACTCCTTAGTTTGAGTAGTTTTTCATGGAATCTATAGGATTTTCTATGTACATTATCATGTCATGTGCAAATAAGGAAAGTTTAACTTCCTCCTTTCCAACTTGGATGCCTTTCGTTTCTTTTTCTTGTCTGATTGCAATGGCTAGGACTTCCAAAACTATATTAAATAGAAGTGGAGAGCATACACAGCCTTGCCTTATTCTTGAGCTTAAGAGAAAGACTTTTAGTTTTTGCCTGTTGAATATGATGTTGCAAGCGGTCTTTCATATATGGCCTTTATTATGTTGAGGTATGTTCACTCTATCCCCACCTTACTGAGCGTTTTTATCATAAATGTGAACTTCACTTTGTGAAATGCTTTTTCCACATCTATTGATATGATCATATAGTGTTTGTCTTTCATTTTGTTTATGTGGTATATTACATTTATTGGTTTGTGAATATTGTAACATTCTTGTGTCCCTGGGATGAATCCCACTCGATCATGGTGTATGATCTTTTTAATATGTTGCTGGATCTGGTTTGACAATATTTTGTTGAGAATTTTGGCATCTATGGTCATCAGTGATATTAGCCTATAGTTTTCTTTCTGTGTATTGACCAGGTTTGGGGATTAGCATAATACTGGCCTCATAAAAAAGTTTGGGAGTCTTCCGTCTTATTGGATTTTTGGAATATGTTGAGAAAGATAGGAATTAGTTCTTCCCTTTTAAATATAGCCCTTCATGACCTCTGAAGGTAAGAAATATTAAGTAAATACATTGAAATACAGAATCTATTGGAAATACTAAAAAGATAAAATATAAAACAGTAACAGAAGTCAACAGTTAATATTTATACTCAATATTTGGGCCTTTAAAATGTAATGTTTATATATGTTAAACTATTTCGTTTGTATTATGATAATGCTTATATTCAAAGTAATGAAAAAAATACTCAAAATTATATGATCTAGTTCTCATGGAGCTTCCACACAGAGGATAGTAGGAACCTTATGTATTTCAGTTTGTGATACATAATAGGGACCCAATAAATAGATGTAGAATAAGTAAATTATAACACAAATTGAAAAACTTTATGTGTTTGAGGATAAAACTATTAAACTACACTTGCTTGGAAGGGACATGTAGAGCCAAACGTGTAAAGCTTAATTCCTAATCAGATAGTTTTCACATGTGGTGGGAGAGAGATTAACTTAAACAATATTTTCTACAGTAAAAGGCAGCCAATACTCAATTCAACATAGCTCAAATTATTATAAGATGCAAAACCAGTAGAGTTTTAAAGGAATTAAGCCTTTGGCAATTTATTAAACCTCTTGAACCTAGTCTTAATATGTTTAAAAGGTAGTCACTCCCTGTTTACAGTGCATGAGTAGTAAGTGGAGTAATGAAGATAAAACCTCTATTGCAGTGATTTTCAAACACTGTGTCACAAGAATTTTAAAAACAGACAATACCTCACTATTTAATGAGAGGCACTGACCTATTTTCCCTTAGCTTGTCAAATAAAAACATAACAACAACCAACACAAAAATAGCTGTTTGGTGTGAATGAATCAAAATCATGTCTATTTTTTTTTTCAGGTCAGCAAAAAGTATAATACATTTTGTTGGTGTGCCACCAATTTTCAGTAATTAGTTTGTGCATGCCATGCAATAAAAAAGGTTGAAAATCACTGCTCAATTGTAATGCTTGGCTCAGAGTAGACACCAATACATCATACATAGTTTTCAATGACAACAACAACTAATACTCCAAACCTAATATAAATTTTTAATGGAAAAGCAATTTGAAGAAATAAAGCAAGCATCAGACCCAGCCTCAGCTATAGTTCTAATGGGAAAAGTACACAACATGCAAAAATTATATTATAATATAAACAGAAAAATGGAAACTGACAGAATTAAAAGAAGTTGTAGAAATCAAAATCAACATAGCAGAAATTGAGTATGCCTTTGATGGATTTATCACTAGATTGGGAGTGACTTAGGAAAGAGTCAGGCACCTGGAAGACATGTGAATACAAACTTTCTAAACTAAAATTAAATGAGAAATAAGAATGGAAAAAAATAAAGAACAGAGTATTGAAGAACTATGGGACAATTTCAAATGGTTTAACATGCACAACTGAAACATCCAAGGGGAAGAAAGAGATAGGGGAGCAAATTAAATACTTGAAGTAATAAAGTGTTGAGATTCACAAAACTACAGGTCCAAGGAATATAGAAGAATACCAACCTGTATAACCTGTATACATACTGAAAAATAGCACCTGATTGTATCATAATCAAATTGCAGAAAACCAAAATGAAGAAGAACAAACCTTAGCTGTAAAGAATACGAGAAATAATTGTATCAGACTTTTCATCAGAAACTATTAAAGAATAGAATGAAATATTTAGTGCTGAAAACCCAAAACCTCTACAATTCTATACCTATTCACAGTATCTTTCAAAAGTGAAGAAATATTTTGATAAAATACTTCACCACAAATTAATGAAATATGTATAGGATTCATATACAGAAATGCATAAACTGGTGAAAGAACTACAAGATCTAAATAAATGAAAAAATATTCTCTTTATAGAATGAGAGACTATTTTTAAAATGTCAGTTCTACCAAACTTGATGCATAGATTTAACATAATTGCAAATAAAAGTTCCAGCAAATTATTATGGTTATTAACAAACATATTCTAAAATTTATATGGAAAGGCAAAAGACCAAGACTTACAAACACACTTCTGAAAAAGAACAAAATTGGAGAAGTAAAAACAATTCCATTAAAATGGCCAAAAGATCTGAATAGCCACTTAATCAAAGAAGATTTTGAAATGCAAAATAAGTATATAAAAGATACAGCTGTTTAATATAATTTTTATTTGAAAATTAAAGTACTTTTATTAGAGTAGCAATGAGGTACCACTATACACTTATTAGACAAAAACTCAAACAAACAAAAACTCAAACAAACAAACAAAAACAAATGCTGGCAAGTAAATACCAGAAACCCTGTGTTCCTGGTAATATAAAATAATATAAAATGGTAAAGCCACTTTAGGAGATAAGTTAGTAGTTTCACAAAACTAAATATGGTCTTACTGTAAGACTCAGATAATCACCCCCTAGACATTTTCCTCCTTGATCTGAAATCCTATGTTCATACAAAATCCTGCATTTGAATATTTATAGCAGCTTTAAACTGGCAAACAACTAAGATACTTTTCAATAGGTGACTGGATAACAAGTTGTGATACACTCATACACTGGAATACTAGTGAGTAATAAAAATGTATTGCCAGGTGCCAGTCATTGAACCCAAAGGTAGCTGGTTCCATTCCCAGCCAGGGCATATAACCAGGTTGCAAGCCAGGTCTCCAACCAGGTCCATAGCTGGAGGCAGGTGAAAGGCAACCATACACTAATGTTTCTCTCCCTCCCTGCCTCTCTTCCTTCCCATCTCTCTAAGAATAATAAATAAAATCTTTTAAAAAATGTATTGCCATTAAGAAGACACAAGCATCTTAAATGTATATGGGCAAGTGAGAAATGTCCATTTAAAAGGCTAGAAACTATGTGATTCCAATTGTATGCTGATCTGAAAAGGGCAAAGCAACAGAAACATTAAAAAGATCAGTGGTTGCAGGTTTTGAAAAGGGTGGAAGGAAGAGTTGAGTTGGTAAAGCACAGGGAGATTTTAGGTCTATGAAGTTATTCAGTAGGCTACTGTAATGATGGGTGCATGACATTATGCATTTGTCAAAACCCAGAATATTTATAATATTAAAATAAATCTTAAAAATTAAAAAAATAGTTAGCATTTTGAGGCATCCCATAAAGAAACTCAGAACATGACAAGAGTATCTAAGTACATTACAGATATATAAAAGGATGTTACTGAAGATGATATGGACAAAGGTGCTAAGTACCTTTGGAAATGAGTGGAATTAGGAAGCTCCAAGGCAAAGGAACAACAGCTAATCAATAAGCTTGTTTTCCATGGGTTCTTCCTTCATAATTCTAATCCTTCTGTACAATATCTCTATACTGGAGATGAGCAGTTAATTAAATGGATGCCTGATGGTGGGGGGCAAGCTTTCTTATTGTTAGAGTTTGAATTTACAGAAAGCATAAGAAGGAAACTAGAATTTTCCCTTTGGTATGAATTAGGATTGGAGAAGTCACTATCAACTCATTTTAATATAGATATAGATGTTTACATATGTAAATATTTATAGATACCATTTTTATACAAATGGTAATGTATGTCCACATATTCTCTTTCTCTGCTGAGAAGACAAAAATCACCACATTCCATTAACAATGAGCATAGCTAGTTCCAGATCTTAAGTTTCTAATTTCATTCTTTAATAAAAGCAATCAAGGATCCCCAGAAAAATATATGTCATCAAAGACTGAAGCAGAGATATATTAGATGAGCCTGGAGCATCTTGAAATATAAACATGTTTAGGAAAGTACTCAAAAAAACAAAACAAAATTGATAGTTTTATACCAAAAGCACACAGCAGTTAACTGAATGAGCTCTTAGTGGCCAAACCTGGGACAATTTGAGCAACAAGATAAACTAGTATTGGGGTATAATGCAAAGAATAAAATAAACACCCAGCAGTCCACACTGATGTAAATAATTAAATATATGTGGTCTTTACAGAAAATAACCATCCACGTACCATTAAAAATAGACATTTATTGAAAAAGATGCGAGATACAAGAAACATTATACCTAGAATGATGATGCCTCTGTCCCCTTCAAAGTAGGTACCTTGACCTCATACAATTCTCCCAGCATCTATTCTGCAGTTCTAAAAACTCCAAAATCCTCTGTTGGAATCATCAGCAGCTGCACATTCCTTCTGCTCTGGTAGCAGAAGCTGTGGAATAAATTTTTCTGTGACATATTTCATGCCAAGATTTTACATTAAACTCTCTGACACAGTAGTTTTTGGAATCTTCAGATCAGCTTCTAGTTCTCACACTGTCAGTTGCCTATCCTTATTGATTGTATCCCATAAATGTTCAACATTCTCATGTGTTTTGCTTGTTGCAGGCCTTCCAGAATGTGAATCACTTTCAACAGATTCTCAACCATCTTTGAAACATTTGTGTCACACTTTTATTTGCGTTGCACATTTGAATCATTCCGAAAGTCTTATGATCATCTGACTGGTTTCTGTGAAGGAATGTTCAAGCTTAACACAAAATTTGATGCAGATTTTTCACTCTACTCAGTCAGTCACTTTGAATGTGACAGCCACACAGTACACATGCTCACTCAATGTCATCTACTATTCCCATTGACTAGTACAGTGAAATTGTCATGGTTCACATATGTGCATTCCAGTCCACTCTCCTTGGCTGCCAGGTTACATTGATGGTGCACAAACCATTCTTACATTAACAATGGTTGGACTTTTTCTGAACAGCTCTTGCAAATAGGAAGAAGGGACAAATCTCCTGTGCAGAAGAACTCCAAATAATTTTTTTGTAAATATTCCTCCCTCAGAGAGGGGGCACATTGCTCCTAATTTGGGCTGCACATACTTATTCTTTTCTATGAACAAAAGAAAAATAATAATTTTACAATGATGAAACTGACAAACATTACTTTAATCAAGTGATCAAAGTCAACATCAATAGTAATGAGACATGTTGATAGTATGTATCCTTGATATGATGTGATGAAAATGATACTTCCTCTATATGGTCTTCTTCCCCCAAACCCATACCTACAGATTAATCATAGCAAAAAACATGAAATTCTAATGCAAGAACATTCTAAAATGACTTGGCAAGCAGTACACAAACTGTCAAGGTCAACATAAACAAGAGAAGTCCAACAAAAATGTCACAGCCAAGAGAAGCCTCAGGAGAGATGATAACCCAGTGATATTTTGAAGGGGATCCTGGACTAGAAAAAGGACACTAGGCAAATATTAAAGGCATCTGAATAAAGGGTCAACTTCAGTTCATCATAATGTATCAGTGTTGATTCATTGATTTGAACAAATATCAGACTCATGCAAAATGTTAACAATAGGAGAAACTGGAATAAGTAGTATATGGTACTACTTATGTATTATGTCTTACTTTTCCTGTTAATCTAAAACTGTTCTAACATATAAAGTCTATTTAAAAGATATCTTTCCGGTTTTTTAGGTCATCTTGACTCTTCTTAAATTTTGAGACTTGAGTGTTGTCCATAAATTTCAAATAGGAATGCTCATTGTACATATAGTTTCTTCTCTATTATATTCTGCCCTAACTGCTTTCAATGGAGGAAACCACCTTTTCTGATTATAGTTTTTTCTATATCCTTTTTTACTTTCACTTCTAGCGAACCTTGGAACCTTTTACTTTCATGGTATTAATTCTGTCATTTTAGTAGGCATGTTGATTCAGCATTCTGGATATAAGAGGTTTTGAGAAAAATAATAAGTTAGAAAATAAAGGGAAAACCAGTAATGATTCAGACCAATCCTGAATTATAGGCATTCTTGCCTGTATATGTAAAACTCACAGGCAACATTGTGGATTCCTGACCTGAGAAATTCACATTGGCTAAGCAGAATAAGCTAAAAGGCAGCAACATGTAAAGGAAATGAGATGTGAGACCCAAGAAGGCATAAGGCTTAAGCTCTGATCCAATATCTGCCACAATCTGAGAGTAAGATATTCAGTGAAAACTTTTAATCTTTTGGACATATCATTTCTACCTTCATAACTAGGAAGGATAAGTTTAGATGTACCATGTGATTTTCTACCATTTCTAGCATTCTATGACTTTTATAGGTCAACAAATAATAGTAGGGCTTTTAAAAGGTAAAAAACAAAAAGGAGAGATGAACAAAAGAGTGATTCTAATTATGTTGTTTTATATTCTTTATCCACTCCAAACCATTCTTCTCAAGAAAAAACAAAACAAAAGCATGCTGTATTTAAAACCATTTAATAAATTTAACATTGAAATTTAAATGTAAGGTAAACTTATTAAAGTATTTTTAAAAGTTCTGCATGATCTGGCTTTAGCATCATTTTACTCTATCATGATCATCTTTCCAGTCTCCCATGAATTCTTGCCACGTGGGTCTTCCTTCAATATGTGTATCTCTTTACTGTTTCAGATTTTATACTCATTACTGGGAACTATTTTTCCAACTCTTTGGTTTTCTAATTCCTGTTCATAATTCAGACTGTTTTAGATGGACTTTTATTGAAAAGAGTGCTTTCACCCTGAATCTAAACTAGGTCTCACTGTTTTTATTAGCACATTGCACCTTTTATATTTCCTACAGGGCACCTATCACATTTTAAATATGTATGTGGTGGTTTTAAAATGTGTTTTTAAAATCTTTGCCACTCTTCCCATTAAGAAACAAGCTCTCCGTTCCCTTCCCTGGAATCCAGGTCAACATTAATGATTCACTCGTAACCAATAGAATGGATCTAAAGTGACACAAGAAAAATTTGAGGTCAGAAAAGTCCATAATAGATCATTTAGATTCCATCTGACTCACCTCAGGTGTTAACGCTTCAGGACCCCAAGTACCACATAAAATGCCTGTCTATCCTGAGAAAATCATGTTGCAGAGGTAGCCCCTTGACTCCAATCAATAGCTGAGCTGAATTCAAAGCTGCCAACCATGTGAATAAGTTACCTTGGAGGTTATATGTCATTGCAACCCAGCCAACATTTGGCTATAACTGTATAAGAGACCCCAGGAAGGAATTGTTCATTAAACCATTCCTAAATTATGGTCCACAGAAAAAGAATGGTTACACCAGTTTTGGTGGTAATGTGTTAGGTTGCAATAGCAACCAAAATAATGGGTATGCATATTACTATGTGTTTGATATTTTGTTATTCTCTATGCTGCAATGAGAGCTTGTGCCTATTCATTCCTATTGTGCTACCCAGTACATAGAATAGTACACATGAAATATTAATGCTGATGTTGTGGATATTTCATAAAAGATTTAAAGTGTTTATTATAAAATGTTCATATAAGGTATTTAATATTAATCCTTTGATGAATATGCTACCTTTTCATGGGGTTGTACCCCATAGAGCACCATTTGAAAACTAGCATTTGATTTTTAGAATACATTTAAACTGTAGTCACTATGCATTTTAGTGTTTCAAACAACTTTAACTATATTCCAACCTCACACACTGCTGGTTGGATTGTACAATGGTGCAAACACTTTGTAAAACAGTTTAGCAGTTTCATAAAATTTTAAATATAATTTAATTTTTAAATTTACCCAATGACCAAGAATTTTACTTCAATATATCCAGATAAATAAAAACATATATCCCTATGAAGACTTGTTTATGAATGTTCATAGCAGCATTATTTATAATAGCAAAAAGCAGAAACAGCCCAAATGTCCATCAACTGGTAAATAAACAATTGTATATTCATAGGGTGAAATACTATTTGGAAGAAAAAATGAAGTACTGATTATATTACAACATGTATTAAAACCACGTTTTGTTTACTTCCTTTTTTTAAAAAAGATTTTATTTTATTTTTTTTTAAGAGGGGGGAAGGGAGAGGAGTAGAGAGGGAGAGGGACATCAATGTATGGTTGCCTTTCACCTGCCTCCAGCTACAGACCTGGCTGGAGACCTGGCTTGCAACCTGTACTTCCTTTTTTTTTAAAGAGTTTATTTATTATTTTCAGAGAGAAAGGCAGGGATGGAGGATGAAAGGGAGAGAAACATCAATGTATGGTTGCTTTTCACCTGCCTCCAGCTAAGGACGTGACTGGAGACTTGGTTTGCAACCTGTTTATGTGTCCTGGCTGGGAATTGAACCAGCGGCCTTTGGATTTGCAGGCTGGCACCAATTCACTGAGCCACACCAGCCAGGTCTGTTTACTTCCTTTTATATAAAATAGTCACAAAAAGAATATATATATATATATATTCATCCATTCACACAGAAAAGAGGTTCTTGGTTGTCTACAGCTTGGGAGAGGAAAATGTAGTGATTACAAATGGGTGATATTCTTTATGGAGTCATAGAAATGTTCTAAAATTTGCTAGGATGCTCTACAACTCTGTAGTCTGGCTAAAAATAATTGAATTACAAACATAAAATTAGTAAATTTTACAGTATATAAATTATTCCTGAGAGGAAAGAATATGTACCACTCTACGACACTGAAGGGTTCAGATGTCAGTAGTTTTGAAAGAAAGAGCAGTCATTATAAGTACCTGGTAATTCTCAGAAACATTCCTGAATGTGATTTACACATTGAACAAATTTATAAAACATTTTTTTGGTGAATATAGATAATGATGTAAACCAGCAAGCTTAATACAAAGCTTAAGACAAAATGTAATGAATTAACCGAGAAAAATGGAAGCGATTTGTAGCAAATGGAGAGGAAAGAAAACTTAGAAAAATCAACAATATTATCAAATGGTGCAAAAACTATGGCAGTAGTCTCAGTTTATCTTATAACTATCTTACAATATACTTCAAAGACCCATGGTGAAAACTCATTAAGAAAGTGTGATCCACCCAAGTAGGAAAATGGATACCTGAGTACATCTTGAGACAAGTGAAAATAAGTAAATTGATCAAGAGAATTAAGCCATCTTTATGTGATAAATCAGAGATACTGATATTGCTCTTCAGTTACAACTAAAAATTAAACAAACATATTAACAATGCAACTGACAAAGTTAATCCCCTCTGAAATATGACTTCTCTCTTTTTTAATTTTTAATTTTTTCTTCTTTTTAAAAAAAATTTATTGTTGTATTACATCCATCCCCTTTTTGCTCCCCTCTGTCCCCCTCCCTACCCACCCATTTCCCCCAAAGTCAATCCCACCTGTTGTCCATGTCCATGGTTCCTTTATACTAGGTTCTTGTCTAAACTGCTCCCCTTCCTTGCCTCTTCCTCCCCCTTCCCTGCAACCTTCTTCCCCCCAACCACTGAAGGCTTATTCACTGTATTCATATATTTGGTTCTGTTTTGCTTGTTGTTAGTTTTGTTCATTATTGTCCTGTAATGGGTGAGATCATATGGTATTTGTCCTTCACTGACTGGCTTATTTCACTAAGCATAATACTCTCCAGTTCCATCCATGTTGTTGCAAAGGGTACGAGTTCCTTCTTTCTTTCTGCTGTATAGTATTCCGTTGTGTAAATGTACCAAAGTTTTTTGATCTAATCATCCACTGATGGGCACTTAGGCTATTTCCAGCACTTGGCTATTGTAAATAGTGCTGCTATGAACATAGGTGTGCATAGGTTCTTATGAATTGGTGTTTCAGGGTTCTTTGGGTATAGTCCAAGTAGTGGAATTGCTGGATCAAAAGGCAGTTCCATTTTTAGTTTTTTTAAGAAACCCCATACTGTTTTCCACGGTGGCTGCACTAGCCTGCATTCGCACCAACAGTGCACAAGGGTTTCCTTTGCCCCACATCCTCGCCAACACTTGTTTGTTGATTTTTTGATGATTGCCATTCTGACAGGTGTGAGGTAGTATCTTATTGTGGTTTTAATTTGCATCTCTCTGATGACTAGTGATATTGAGCATTCTTTCATATGCCTCTGGACCCTTTGTATATCTTCCTCAGTGTGTTGTCTGTTCAGGTCCTTTGCCCATTTTTTAATTGGGCTGTCTGTCTCCCTGGTGTTGAGTTGACTTCTCTCTTTGAAACATAGTATCAAACAACAGGACAGACTTAGAAGACAGTAGTAAAATATCCATGATTATAGATAGTTTATATATTTTAAGAAATTTAATTCTAAATATAATCTATCTCATG
The DNA here is from genome assembly GCA_004026585.1 of Noctilio leporinus. Classification (NCBI taxonomy): domain Eukaryota; kingdom Metazoa; phylum Chordata; class Mammalia; order Chiroptera; family Noctilionidae; genus Noctilio; species Noctilio leporinus. Next base: position 123,125 of record PVIW01001370.1, on the reverse strand, counting down.
AGTAATTTTAAAAGCCTTCTTTTAGGACTTCTAAATTCACACTATGAAATTGTGACTTAAACAGAAAAAAATTACTCAAGCTTTGTTTTAAAATGCTATAACAATGGTCACATTAAAAAAATGACCCTTCCTGGTGGCACAGTGAATAAGGCGCCAGCCTGTAAACCCAAACATTGCTGGTTTGATTCCCTAGCCGGGGCACAAAATGAGGTTGCAAGCCAGGTCTCCAGCCAGGTCTGTAGTTGGAGGCAGGTGAAAGGCAACCATACACTGATGTCTCTCTCCCTCTCTGCCTCTCTCCCTTCCCCTCTCTCTAGGAATAGTGAATGAAGTCTTTGAAAAAAAAATATGATTGAAATAATGAAACAGCTCTTTAGGAGGGAACATTATAATCAATGATCTATTATAGTAATGATTATTCCATATGTGATGAGAATTTTAAAACTTGAAATTCATTTGGATGGGGAATATGACCCTTCTTTGTTAAAATTTATATCAGTCTGAAGTTAAAGCTTCTTGATGTCTCTTGATCATGATTCAGTCATATATAATTTTTCAGTCTGAGGCTATTTTCATTAGTAATTTGGGGTTTTTGACTAAATGGAGTCATATTTAATTGTCAACAAATAGCTGAATAATTCTTCCTTCACTACTGGCTTTTATTTCTTATTTCTTTCATGTGGCTTATTTTAAGATAACCACTCACTTCCTATTTACATACTGCCTTATGGGTTATAGCTAAACAGAGTACTAGGGTTATAGGAGAAACAAGGCTTATTTAATAATTAAATGTAAGTTAACATATGAAGTGAAGAGGTCCTGGACTGAAAACTTCAAAGCACCCACTTGCTTTGCAATTGCAATGAAATGTGTAAGGTTTAACCCTATATTCAGAAATTTTGCATTTGCCTCCATTGATAATCAATATATATTTTTATTTATTAGGGTGATATTGCTTAAAAGATTATATAGGTTTCCAGTGTACAGGCCTCTGATACATCATCTGTATATTTCTTTCTTTCTTTTTCTTTTTAATTTTATTGTTGTTGTATTACATCCATCCCCTTTTTGCTCCCCTCTGTCCTCCTCCCCACCCACCCATTCCCCCCAAAGTCAATATCATCTGTATATTTCATTGTGTGCTTACCACCCAAAGTCAAATCTTCTTCTATTACCGGATATTTGACCTCTTTAACCTTTTACTATCCTCATATTTCTTCCCCTTTTTAACCAACATACTGTTGTCTTTGTCTATGACTTTTTCCTTGCTTGTTCAGTTTTATATCCTGCATATGAGTAAAATCATGTGGTTCATGATATTTCTATTTACTTTTATAGATTGAGTTTGTTAATCTGAATACTTGTAAGGGAAATATTACTTCATCAATGAGCTAAAGTTGTCAAGGGTGCAACCAATTTTTCATTCAATCATTCTGAAATATTTTCCAGATAATATTAAGTATATGAAATTTTAAAGCAATTCTAATTATTTCAAATATTAACAAGTTTCTATATATTAACAATCCTTAAATTTGCATTCTACCATGTAATTTTCTGTCTGTGTTGCTTCCTTTTATTTTTTTAAAGATTTTATTTATTATTTTCATTTATTTTAAAAGATTTTGTTTATTATTTTTAGAGATAAGGGTAGGGAGAGAAGCAGAGAGGGAGAAAAATATCAATATGTGGTTGCCTTTCACCTGCTTCCAGCTATGGACCTGGCTAGAGACCTGGCTTGCAACCTGGTTATGTGCCCTGGCTGGGAATCCAACCAGTGACCATTAGGTTTGCAGGCCCGCACCTTATCCACTGTGCTACCAGCCTGGGCACTTTTTTCTTCTTAAACACACTTTCTGAGGTTAAGAACAATGATCTGAAAGTCAAACTATTAGAAAAACCATTTTCTTCCTCCTACTCTTGTAGCTCATGGTGACTGTCATTCAGAGTGACACGGTTTATCTTTGTAGATTTTAGTATTTGAGTGCTTAAACCTTAATTGTCCTTCTAGAGCATGGGAAGCTTTTTTTCCCTTCCTTTATAAGAATGGGAAAAAATAATTCCTCAAGTATTGATGTTGCTAGAACATGAGGAAACCCTGAACCAGAGCCACTGGTGGAGAACTTCCCACTGTGAGCATGTCATGATTAGTACCACTCAGTGTCATTGAAAGGGGAACAGTGCTGCTCTCTGCTAATTCACATGTAACAATTACAATAAAATATATGCATCAGTGGCTCAATTTATTTTTATTGTTTTTTCATCTCCCCATCAATTTCCTCAAATATCTTTTTAGAAACCCAGGATTAGGCTATTTTATACTATCTAATCTAAACAAAGGGAAAAATGTTAAAAGTATCAGATTAGAATATGAGTGCACAAGTAAGATTGCAAAGTAAAATGATCAAATGAACTTCTAATTTAGGACTTTCTAACTTTTAAATATGTATTGATTTAGGCATCCTTCAACTTAATTTACAAATAACAAATATTTCAAGAGCCGATTTCTTGTACTGTGAGGAAATAAATAGTCTAGAAAGCTGTGTGCTCAAACAGTAATTTTATATTCCAAATGAGAAAACAAATCCAGATATTCGAAATAGCAAGAACCATCAAGAAACATTGTTGTCTTCTCTTATCAGCAATGAGTGTAAGAGTTATTGAAGTGAGGAGAACTTACAGAGTTTGTGCTCCAATTTTTGCCATCCAGACTGTCACAGAGCTCTTCCAATAGCAATCAAGGGATCTACCTTCACTCTAGGAATAGGAAATTAATTAGGTAATATAAGTCATGTGCTCCATAGTGCATAGAAAGACAATAATTGTACATAGTAGAAACACTGGCAAAACTTTGTTTTTCTCTCAGTCTGTGCAAACTGCATGCCTGTGAACAAATACTCTGAACTATCTCGTTGATAGTAAGAGGACATTTTAAATGAGAATGAACATGCAAAGCATAACAGTTGCTTTGTCTAATTTTTATGAGTCACAAAGGATGACAGTTCTTTAATTGAAGTTAGAAGAAGACAGTGACAGCTCAGAAATGTCTTAGAATTTGGTTCCCCTAAACCTATTTCTATTCATTTGCTACAGTAACTTTAGAAATCTGTAAGAGACAACAATACTCATCTAAAAAATTAAATGCTCAAACTTCCTAATGACAGAGACTGTAATGTGTTCACCAAAGCCTATTTCATTTTCCTATCATATACTCTGTTAGAACATATTGTTACAATTTTCCTTGCACTTAAATGAAGTAATTTTCTGAGTCAATAATAAAATGTGAGAGTAGTTATCTATGTCAATTTAAAGCCAAATAACTAATAATAGAAGTGTTTTTTCTTTACTGTCTTTCTCCCTGTCTTCTGAGAGACTGGGGAGGACACTGAGCACATGGAGACCCCCAGGAGTGTCTGCAGCCACAAACTGCCAGACAGAAGCTGCTCAATCAGGATACTGGCATTGAACTTCGAGATGAGTAAGCAGTTCTCATTCTTTTAAGTCACAGATACATCAAAATGTATTTATAGCAGTGAGCAATAGCTAAGCTAATAGAGAAATTAGTTCTGCAATTAAAAAATTATAAAATTTTTGACATTGGATTAGTAATTGGGCTCCTACTGTGAAGCAACAGGTTGGAAAGCAAAAGAGCCATGTTACCGATGCAAAATAATGGTAACATTTTGTTTACAGTCTCCTGGAAGGCAGATGAAGCAAGTGGCCAAGGAAAGAGGCAGGAAAGACTAAGTGTATTTGTGTGCTTTTGACATCATTAGCTGCCTTACCTAAGGTACTGTAATAAGCAAATGAGTTCATGAAGAAATAGACTGGATTTCAAAATAAGATTAAAGAGAGCATAGACTTGCTAGATAGCAAGAACTCATAACAAATAGAAAGTTGTTGTAACACTCTCCTATTTATACTAACACTCTCCCTGTACTGCACAGTTGCTTAAATGCTCCTATTTACACACTGCCTCTTACTGTGACAATACCTGGCATATAGTGTAGTTCCTTAGCCAAAGAGTGAGAATATTGCTTACATTATTTTCTTAAGTGTTGCCAAGCACCCAGAAGAGTGTCCAGCATGTAATAGCCATTGAGAAAGATACCTATTGAATGTATTTACATGTTTAACGTACTCGTTTAAAACAGATTAAAGAGAAAAGAAAGTTTCCATTTCTATTCTGATAGTCTCAGGTACAAGCATATCGAAAAACAGGTCACCCATAAAAATAAATCATGAAAATGCAAAGAGTTATTATATATGTTTACAGAATGCCGTACATGAACAGTTTCATACACGTACAGAATCACTACTGTGCAAAGTCATGCTACTCTCCTTTAGTCAAAGATTATTAGGAATGTACATGGCCAAATGGCATGGAGGTTATTGGCTTATTGCAACAATAAAGACAATTTACCGTGGTGTAGTAAGAGAATCTCAGTGAGAGGGTATGTAATCTAATGAATAAAATAAACTGATAAATAAAATAGAAACAAAGACGTGGACACATGGAATAGATGGACAGCTGTCAGAGGGGAGTGGGGAGGAAAGGACAGGATGAAAGAAGGTGAGCAATTAGTCAAAAAGAAAAATATACACACAGACACAGAGGGAGAGCAGTGCAGGGTCTAGATGAGGGGGAAATAGGGACATCTGTAATAGTGTCAATAATAAAAATAAAGTTAAAAAAAAGTTGTTTTATGAGTTGACCTTCCATTAGATTATTTTTAAGAAAGTTCAGGAAGGAAGTGATTTTTGCTCCATTGTGTACTATTGGAAAGCAAATGTAATTCTATCATTGGGTATCTTATCATTTTTATGTAGATGGGGAGAGAATGGGGCAGGCCTAAGGCTGCAATTGATAACAAAGCATCAGTAATTCGTGTCATGATGAAAAGGAGAATGCTTGGTCATTGTTGTGGTTTGGACAAAGTTCTCTTGTCTAAGCTCAGATATGATTAAAGAGTGTCATTGTTTTGTTTCGCTTCTATCATGATTTAAAGTGACTGTATCTGATGCTAGGATCTCTGATATTATGTTCAACAGGATAAAAAACATGGCTAAACTCTTAAAGCCATGGCTTAGTGTCATATAGAGTTCTGTTTCCTTTCTTAGTGACATGTTTGCAAATGAGAAATGATGATTGGTTAGGAAAATACAAAAAATCATAGAAACATTGTCATTTTCAAATAAGGTGGGAAAATATCTGTTAATATTGCTCAGGAGAATAGATAGAAATGATAATACCATAAACTTAACATCTCAATATATGCCAGATCATTCTTTTCTCAGCTTACCCTTTTCTCAAAAATACATTTTAAAATATAGAGTTTTAAAATCTATTTTGGCTAGTGCCAGTCCATTTTTACTTCCAAAACAATTCTATATATTAAGAACACTTTTTTGTACAATGTTAGTTGATATTCTTAGAAAAAATGTATTTCTCTTCTATATCCGTTCAGTATGAACTTTCTTTTTTAATGTAGCTTGTTAAACAAAGTAATCAAAGCATAACATGTACAAACATACTTGGCTTCCCTTTCCTTACAATTAAAAATAGTACTTCAAACTTAAAAAGCAAAAGACTAGCAAATGTGCTGCCTATGCATGGAGATAGATATATTTAAAATAAGCAACTAACATTTGATTAAAACATATAAAGCAGAGTTTTCAAATCAATGGTACCTTTTATCTTGAGTCACTGTCAAAAGTGAGGGATAATACCTCAGTGATTTTTTGAAGAATAAGATAATTCTTTTGTGAGTTCTATACTGATATGCACTAAGGGAAGACTGTTAAACTGTAATACAAATTTGTCTTATAGAGGCCAAGAATGAGATTCAATATTAGATCAAGATACATGATCTAAAATTTCCTTGTGTCAACTAAAACCACAAAAGTAATTTGGCCTCTCTGAAACCATGCGCAGATAAGCCTCCCTGCCATTTATACTTTGATAACAAATATCACACATTATTACATCTAGGTTTTGTAATTCCTTCTCACAGAGGAGTCCTAATGTCTTAGTAGCAATTTTATTAGAAAGTCAGGATCAGTTTAGGTGATAATCATTATGAAAGAGTAAATTATGATTCCTGAGTAGTGAAAAATGTGGTTACAAAGTGTTATGATCCCTGGCCTTCTTTCTTGTAAATAACAAACAAAAATAAAAATACAGAGTATTCCCCCCGCTTTTTTTTTTTTTTTTTTAAGATTTTATTTGTTATATTTAGAGAGAGGGGAAGGGAGAGAGGCAGAGAGGGAGAGATACATCAATGTATGGTTGCCTTTCACCTGCCTCCAGCTACAGATCTGGCTGGAGGCCTGGCTTGCAACCTGGTTATGTGACCCAGCTGGGGAATCGAACCAGCGACCTTTGGGTTCACAGGCCAACGCCTATCCACTGAACCACCAGCCAAGGCCCCATGTTTTTCTTTTGAGTGAAAAAGATATTAATACTTTCTATTTTTTTATATGCATTCTTTTTTTTGTTTAATTTTGTTGTTGTTGTATTATATCCATCCCCTTTTTTAGCAAGTAAAAATCTGGTAAATCTTTATGTTTTCCATAGTTTTTTAAAATTTAACTGATAGAGACCATTTGACCATGTTTATAAAGTGCCTTTTTATTTATTCATATATTTGATATATGTTCATTTTTCTTTTCTGATTTACTGAGGAAAATACAGTAATAGAATTTAAACCTTTGAGAACTTTCTTGGGTATTTAAATTTAGGGCTCATTTTTAATAGGCTTGTATATGGTGTCACTAGGTAATAATTATAATTTAAGATAAATAATAATTTTTTAAATATTTAGTTGATTTATGACATGTCATAAGTCACGTTTATGTTTAATATGTTGGGAGCCATCTAAAGCATTTATCTAAAGGAAATTAGTAGAAATGTAACTTTCAAATGTAAAATTTTAGTTTAGAAACAGTTTTATTTGTGGAAAAGCAAAATACTAATTATTAAGATTTACATGCATTAGAAATTCTGCTTCATTTCTCCTTTGATGAAAGTAAGACCATGTTAAATAAACCTGTAGTAAATTGTAGCTTCTATGAGATTCTTAAGAAAACCTGAATGGGAGAACATATTTACTTCTGATATGAGGTTAATATAAAAAAAATTATAAAAAGAGTATATAATTCACCACCAAAAAAAAAAACAATTCAATTTAAAAATGGTCAAAGGACCTAAAGAGATACTTCTCCAAAGAGGACATATAAATGGTCAATAGACATATGAAGAAATGGTCAATGACACTAATCAGCAGAGAAATGCAAATTAAAATGGCAATGAGATATCACTGCACACCTGTCAGTATGGCTATCATCAATAAATCAACAAGTGTTGGTGGGGATGTGGAGAAAAGAAAACCCTCTCACACTGGAGGCAGGAACACAGATGGTTGCAGTCACTGTGGAAAGCAGTATGGAGTTTACTCAAAAAATTTTAAATGGCAGTGCCTTCTGAACCTGCAATTCTACTTCTGGGAATATATGCAAAAGACACCCAAAACACTGATTTGAAAGAATATGTGCACCCCTGTATTCATTATAGTATTATTTGCAATAGCCAAGATCTGGAAGCAGCCCAACTGCCCATCAGTAGATTCCTGGATAATAATTTAGATGTGGAATAGTACTTGCTGCAAAAAGGAAGTAAATCATATCTTTTGCTACAGCATGGAAGGACATGGAGAGCATTATGCCGAATAAAGTAAGCCAGAGGAAGTTAAGTACCATATGATTTCACTCATATTGGAACCCAATGAGAAAAATAAACTAACAAACAAAATAAAAACAGACTCATAGATAGAGGGCAGACTGACAGTTGTCAGAGGAAAGAGGGCTGCAGGGCTGGGTCCCAAATGTGAAGGGATTAAGCAAAAATCAAAACAAAACAACAAACACCTTTGTAGACACAAACAACAATATGGTGATTACCAGAGGGAAAGAATGTGGGGAGATGTAGAAGCAGGTATAGAGGGGATCAGTGGTGATGGAAGAAGACTTGACTTGGGGCAGTGAGAACACAGTACATTCATTATATTGTGTTCATCCGAACACATTACATCTGAAACCTATATAATTTTATCAACCAATGTTACCCCAATAACTTCAGTAATAAAAGAAAAAATTGTAACCTTTCTCTAACACATCAATAAAATATATCATATTAAATAAGCCTGTAGCAATTTGTAGCTCATATAAGATTGTTAAGATACTATACAAGAACTAAAAGCAGGCAAAATTTGATACATTTTCTTTACAAAACTATTCTACATTATTTCTGAGTAAATTGCAAATAGTCAGATGCCTTTTATGGCATAGTAAGAGAAGTAGGCATTTAAAGATATTTGATGCAAAATTTGTTAAGAGCCAGCAATGGGGTTATTCTGGGAAATATTATTTATTCCAATCACATTCCCATTTAGGATTGAATGAAAGAAGATACCTAATTTTTGTATCTGTTGTGTATGTGTGTATATCCTTAAAATTAGATTTTCTTTTTAAATGTCATTTTTGTATAAATTAATTTATGCCCCGTTTAAGAGTATATGAATATAAAAGTACATAAAACTGAGAATTACAGTATTATAGTCATAACTCAGCCTTCTAGTGATACCTTATAACAATTAAGTGATATCTCATGACAACTATCTTGAACCTATAAAGAAATAAATTAATCAACTACAAATGCCAATTTTGATTTTTTGAAACCAGTGATTTTAACGCAATACTAAATAAAAATTTCAACAAGAAACAATTATTTGAATTGGTAATAATTAAAGTTGGCTTATTTGCTGACTATCTAGAATATATATTTATAAATGTTTAGGATGAATAGCAATAGAAGACTTGAGCTTAGATAAGTACATTTATCTTATAATCTTATAAATGCATTCTTTGCATTACTCACTGTATAAACTCAATGATGCAAACAATAATAATTTTTTTAGGATTATTGCTTAGATTACCACTATAATCTGTAGCAATTTAAATTTTATAAAAATGCACAAAACTTGAAAATTACAATGTATTTGTATGTTTTTCACTTTTTTTCAAGTGGTTACAGTACCATATCCTGACAACTTGGTAAAACTACTAATTTTTAAAATATGTTAATCTTTTTTCCTGAGAATTATGTTCCTCTTGATTATTTTTAAAGCATTTATTTTAATAAAAAGAGTGCTAGATCAGTGGAATTTATGGTTTCTTAAAGAACAGGTTATTTGAACAGTTATTTATGAGAAAACTTAATTTATAGGCAACAAATGTTAGCTTCTGGCCTGAATTCATAAAATGGAAATATTTTCCCTTTGAATTACAGCAATGAGAGATCAAGTTCATTAGAGATATTGATTATTTATGCCTTAAGGACTTGAATTTATTTGTAGGTAATAAAAATTCATAAGAATGGCAACCTAGAATAGAGCAAGACAATTTTTGCCTACCTTCAGTTTTCATTAGCATACCAATTTTAAGAATATGTAACTAATAATCCCATAGAAGAACTAAAAGTTAAAGTGAAGTTTAAATTCCAATAAAAATTATTTATAATTCTATATCTTGAGTTAGAGTTTTGGTAACTACTAATATAATTACTAGTTTTGATGCAGGTTCATGCTAAATGACAAAGTTTAATAAGTTCTAGTAACACATTTTTTTGTAAAAAAATACCCTGCATTCCTAAAATTCAAAGCTGAGAAGATTGTCAACACAAGAAAGAGGATCATCCCATGAATTATTACCTATATAATGCTAATTATTGATGAAATCTATAAAACTTAAGCATATGTATTATTTTTTTCAGATTTCCTGTAAAATAAAGTGTTGTTGTGTAATAACTATACACTAAGCAGACTTAAATCACATGCCCTGAGAATATTGTATAGTTAGGGTAATTGGTGAGTTTTAAGGTATTAATATAACATTCTATGTGTAGATGTCTCAAGTTGACAGAGTGTTCCTACGTTTTGCTTTGGTGCTTTCCTAGTAATTATATTTATTTTTCATACTCGATTGTCCCTAGAAGCTCCAAAATCTTCCCTCCTTGAACTGAAGACAAGATATTATCTTAGCACTAATTGATAACTAAGTCTAAGGAACTCAGAATCCCCTCTAGTATGTATTATTTTCTAACTAAAATTGTTCTTGCTCCCATTAATTTCTAATGACAGGTATTGCTATAGTAATTATACTAATACAACTCTTTTTTTGACTTTGATCTTTATTATATTAATAACTTTTTAATATTATAGCACATTTTCATTAATTGGGTAAGCCCCTTATGATCATGGTCTATTTTTAATTAAAAACTATAGTCTTAAATATTTTATAAGTATATGCACACTTATAATGAATTTTATTCAATGAATTATTATTATTTTTTATTTTGTGCTTGGCTTTGTTCTTCCTTTGTCTTTTTTTTTTTTTTTTACCTAAATTCAACAAATTTTAAAAATCTAGTGTATGTTCTGCCATGCATTTATTTAAATAATTATTTTTTCATATGTGTATCCTGCATCTGTGTATAAACATTAGGAAAATTCCTTTTCTAATGTCTGATGAGCTTCACTCCACTCTTCCAACTGCATACATAACAGCACATGATAAAGCTCTTTTTCATGTTTTCTGTGCTGTGTTTATACAATTTATTCAATATTATCACCTACCTAATGCTGCTTATATTTTTCCTTGATCAGCAATGTTACTACCATGTGCTTCAATTTCTTTATTTTATTTTATTTTTAAATTAAATTTATTGTGGTGACATTGGTTAATAAGATTATATAGGTTTCAAGTGTACATTTCTATGATACATGATCAGTATATTGTATTGTGTGCCCATCACCAAAACTCAGATTATCTTCTTTCACCACATAATTGGCCCCCTTTGCCCTTGATGACTCCCACCCACTTCCCTGTGGTAACCTCATATTGTTTCTGTGTCTATGAGTTTCAGTGTTATATCTTACAAATGAAATCATTTGGTTCTTAGCCTTTTCTGATGGATTTATTTTGCTAGCATGATATTCTCAAGATCTTAATTTCACAGTCAACGTATTCTCCCCATATTGAAATCTAAGGGTGGTATGGGCTCTAGAAATAGATTTCCAAGTTTAAATTCTCACTTTTACTTTTCTAGCTTTGTGACCTTACATAAATGACCTAATCTCTCTGACCTCAATTTTCTAAAACAGAGGCTTGATAAACACGTGCGATTTAGGGCCCTCTGAAAAATGCTGCTTCCAATAAATCTGGACTATGCATGCTGGAGATGTATCACAGAGAAGGCACTAGCTGATGACCCTAAGTAATCGAATATGTGAGAGAAGTATTCTTAGACCATCAAGCCCCAGTCAGGTTGCTAAAGACGATAGCTGAATGAGTAACACCAGGTCGCCAGAAGACTAGGGAAAATACCCAGAAGATCCCAGTCTAAATTACAGGATCCTAAACACATAAATCTTTCTTTGAATTAGCGTATCTTTCTAAATCCCTTTATTTTTAATGTGTTTGTCCTTATGTTTAAAGTGAGTTTCTTATAAACACCATACAGTTGAATATTGGTTTTTGATCCATTCTTGCAACCTGTGGATCAAATATATATATTTGATCATTGACAAATATATCACTTTAAAAGTGAAAAATACTCACTTTTAAAGTGATTATTGACATACTTGGATTAATAGCTACCATATTTTTAGTGTCTTTTATTCATTGCCCTTGTTCTTCTCTTTATTTTTGATTTTCATTCTTCCTGTATTCTGTGGTTTTAATTGAGCTTCATAGCATTATATCATTCTATTTTCTCCCTTTTCTTTCTTCTTTTTTTTTTTGATTTTTTTTTTTTAAGATTGTATCTATTATTTCCAGAGAGAGAAGAAAGGAGAGAGGCAAAGAGGGAGAGAAACATCAGTGTATGGTTGCATTTCCCTTGCCTCCAGCTGGAGACCTGGTTTGCAACCTGGTTATGTGCCAGGTAGCAAATGAAAACATATTTATTTTTCCTTCAATTCATTTCTCCTGTACACATTTCACTGGATACAGAATTATTGGTTAGTGCAGCAATTTTCAACTTGTGCGCTGCAAGAAATTTTAAAACATGCAATACTTGACTATTTATTCAAGGTCACTAACCTCTTTTCCCTTAGATTGTTAAATTAAAAAAAAAATGACAGCAGTCAACAAAATAATAGCTATTTATTGTGAATAAATCAAAACCTTACCTATTTATTTTTGTTACATTGGCAAAAAAACACAATATAACTTTTGGTGTTGCCACAGAATTTTAGTAAATAGTTTATGTGTGCCATGAAGTGAAAAAGTTTAAAATTATTGAGTTAGTGGGATTTTTATTCTTTCAAAACTTTTAAAGTATTTTATTGTATGTTCTTCCTGCTTGCCTGCCTTTTGAAAATAAGTCTGATGTTATTCTTATTCTTGATTCTCTATAGGTAAGGTAATATTTTTTATCTGGCTTCTTTAGAGAATTATTTCTTTCTTTTGATTTTCTATAATTTGATTATGATATGTCTAGGTGTAGAATTTTTAAATGTTTAGCATCTTGGTATACTTTGAGATTCCTCTATCTGTAGTTTGGTGTCTTAAGCCAATCTTAGAAAAAATCTCTATCATCATTTCTTAGGATATTTCATCTTTTCTTTTCTCTCCTTCTTCTTCCAGTATTCCTATTATGCATATTTTTTAATGTGTCCCAGTGCAGATCCAGTACCAGTTAAGGAACCAGTCCAAGGCTACTTTAAATAATACTTGAATGTATCGGAAAATGTTATATATGTTAATAATTACTGACTAACTCTTGGAACACTAAATCTTATTAATAGCATATTTTTGGAATTATACGTATATTAGTTGTGAGAGTAATGATTACTTGAGGGAATTAAAAGGTTTCTTTATAATGTATGTTTAGGCCATTTCAACATGTCATATACATGTAGAATTATATGACAAATTACTAAATTTAATAATTACATTTTCTGTTTTTTCCTCAATACTGTATATTCTGATATATGCTTTTGGTGTTTTAATATAGTTATTAAAATTTTATGTTTCGGTTTTGAAATTTAAGTACTTTAAAATTAAATACCCATACTTCTTATCTCCTTTTTTCCATCTCAGAATACTTCATTTAATTTTTGAATGTATGTTCCTATTGATGTTTTTGTTATTAATGTTTTGTTCAAGAAAGTTTAAACACTATACATGGGCAAACTATAATAGTGTAGATTTAATTCATTTATATATTTTCCCTATGACTTACCTTACCCTTCCACCCCAATGTTACTATTTTAGCCCCTCCCTTTGATAGGTAAGATAAGAAAATATTTTTTTCTAAATATTATAAACTGAATTTCTTCATTATGCATTTGTAAGTTCAAGACAGTGCTGATTCTGACTCTCAGGCAATATTTCTACACCACCAAATTTGTCATAGGCTCTTATCCTTTCTAGTGTATTGTATAGATTAGCTATCAAAATTGAAAATCAACATTTTTCCATCATTATGAAGAATGATTTTTGTTGCAATATGACATATCATACTAGTTCTTTTTTGTTTAGTTTTTTCCCTTAGTGAATGCATGCTTCATATTCTTGATCTACTTTCCTTTAGTATGGTCTTAATATTTCTAGGTAAACATCATTATTATCTTTGCATGCATCATTTTCATCCTTTGAACCTTCCTCATACCACAGACACTACTTCCTCCACATTAACCCCTTGTCTAGATTTATTGTTACTCTCTGAACCTTTTTTCAGCATCAACTTGGATATTTCTCCACAAGTCCTTTTTGTTGTATCCACTGTATCTCATATCTTGTACTTCCTAGATTTAATACTTCACTCTGCTGAGTTCATCACCAAATATTTAGCTTCAAAAAAATGTGGATAGAAAACATCTCATCATTGAAAACCTAAAAATATCTATTTTCTCATCATACTTGATGGATAGTTTGGCTATTTATGGACATGTAGATTAAAATGAATTATCTTTTAGAAATATAAAACCAGAATATAAATTCTGTAAATCCTCTCTCTGAAAATCAATTGTAAAACTGCACAAACTTCTCCCTGGTTGGTGGCTCAGTGGATAAGGTGCCGGCCTGCAAACCCAAAGGTCGCTGGTTCAATTCCCAGCCAGGGCACATAACCAGGTTGCAAGCCAGGTCTCCAGCCAGGTCTGTAGCTGGAGCAGGTGAAAGGCAGCCATACATAATATCTCTCTCCCTCTCTGCATCTCTCCCTTCCTTTCTCTCTCTAAAAAAATAATAATAATAAAATCTTATTTTTTTTAAAAAACTGCACAAATTTGATAAAAACATTTAAAGTTCTGAAAATTAACCAAATGCAATAGTTTATTAAAAGAAACCTACTAAACCTTCATAGAAACAATGGGTATCTGTGGGAACAGGAAACACAACTTGTACTAGTAGATCATTGGAAGGGATCTTTATTTCTTCATTTATATATTCTACCATTTAGAGTTACAACAGGAAATGATCATCACTGATATAAATTATAGTTTGTCCCTAAATTATATTGTTTCTAAACTGTTACATATGCATCTTTAGAAGAACATATTTTTGGTCTATCAGTCAACATATATTGCTGCCACTTAAACTGTGGAAAATGTCCAGTGCAGTCAACTTGCGTCTAAGTTACTGATAGATTTTCTCAAAGAAATGTTTTGCATTGGCCTCTGTTGTTGAAGTGACCAAGTAGCAGTAGCTGTTCTTTCTAACTCTGGTTTCAGGAAAGCTCATGATGTTGGGCCCATACACAGCCTTCATGACTATTCATGGGCTCAGTACTGAAGTGAGTTAATGATGGAGCCTAATTTAAATCAGCTGATTGGGTCATTCTGATCGTTTTGTACTTCTTCATGGTGAATAATTTCTGGAGAGCATTCCTATGCAATAAAATATTTATATGCTTTCTGTCTCATTCAATAGGCCTGTTAATGTGCCATTGTCCCAATTCTTCTCTCTAATTTTTTTCAGCTTTCGCATTTCAAAATGCCGATTAACCAACCAAGTTAATCACCATTACCCATCTGTGCACATGTTGTTCAAATTTCTGACCAGTTCTTTTCCCATACAAAGTGGATATTCAGGGACATTGCCTGAACCTCTACAGTTCAGTAAAGTTTTCCTTCCACTTTCAAAACCACCTAAAAGCCAGGTTCAGATGCAACACCAGGGTGCTGTCACTGTAATGAATACAGTATGTGCCCGTCAGATCCCCATCAGGCCTGAAAACGCCCATGTCTCTGCCATGAAGGTTGGCTGCTGACAGCTCCCAAGTAAGTCTTTTCTAAGCAATTGTACTTATTGAAATGACCGTTCCTTGTCATAAATTAATCCCCTTCTCCAGGACTAGCATGTATCTAAGGACCATTTGATACAGAGTTATGTAACCCAGCCTCAGTTGGACAATTTTTGAAGGACAAATTATAATTCTTGGATATGCTATATCTCAGTTTTTTAAATATTATTTTGTCATAAAGATATTGTAGTTTTTTCTGTGTCAGCTTTCACATCTTTTGTTAATTATTACCTACTTTGATTTTTTAAACTATTGTAAATTAACAAAAATCATTTAAATGTATTTAAGTGCTAAATCGCTTATTAGCACTTCTAGTTTTTGCATTTCTTCTTTTATTTGGAGAGATTTCCACCAACTTCCAGGAGTGTTTGACCCTCAGTTTCTATTTTCTGCTTTTAACCTGTGTGTAGTCTCTTCTTGGCCATTTTTATCTCATTCCCCAGCCAGAAACTAATGAGGAACCTTCACATTAACCTCTATGTGTCATCCTCTACTGAAAAGTCATGGTCACTTCCCCAAAGTCTGATCTCTGCTCCTTCAACTCTACATTGTACCATCTTTAGCTGTATTCAACTTTTTGCTCAAGGTTAGGAAATTGTCCACAGGCACAGAGCTAAAGTAATTGTGGGATAATATCAGAAGTTTTCCTTACTTTTGTATCGTAATCTTGTTCTGTCTCTCATGCAAAACTTAAAAGCAGTTGTTTCATGCTTCATCTATTGTGAGCTCTTTGTGGTTAGTTATAACATCATGATTAGAAGCAGAAGTTTCTCCAATTTTATTTCTTTTGATATTTAATGCCTTCAGCACACTTTCTGGGCTTCCACATACATGTACATTAGGATACTTGATATTGTCCAATAAGACATTGAGTCTGTTCATTTTGTATACTACTTTTCTCTATTATTCAATTTGGAAGTTTAAATAAACTAGTGTTTTCATGTAGTACGCAATCTTCTATGAAACCTGGCATTGAACTTTTCCATTCATATATTCATGTATGAAATATTGAGATCAAGTATTTTTAAAATTCTCCCTATGAGTATGGAAAACAGAAGACATGCCTTTATGTAAGAGACAGTGTTGTCTTATGACTGTATTTTGTTTATATGGAGGAATAATTTATATACGATAATATGTACCAATTCCAAGTTTGGTGAGTTTGGGCAACTGTATTTAGTTGTGTAACCATCACCTCTGTTGTCACAGCAGAGGTTCCCTCATGCTCCATGCATTTAGTCCCCTTTCCCAACTCCCTGCCCTTAGGCAACCACCAGTCAGCTTTCCCTGATAGATTAAGTAGTGTTGTCTAGAATTTTATATAATTTGAATAATGCTGTATGTACTGTTTTAGGGTTCAGCTTCTTTAACACAGCATGATTATTTGAGACTCATCTATGTTGTGTGTTTTTATACTTTTTTATTGCTGTCCAGTATTCCATTGTATGGTTATGTGAAAATTAACCCATTCACTGGTTGGCAGACATTGGGTTGCTTCCAGTTTTGGGCTATTATAAATACAGCTATTATGAACATTTGTATCTATCTTTGTTTGGACTGCACTTTTATCTATCTTGATAGCACATAGTCTTGCATATTATAGTTTTATACTGTCCTTTTAAAAAGTATATTTAAACATTTTTCCAATTACAGTTGATGTGCAATATTATATTAGTTTCAGGCATTGAACACAGTGATTAGACATTTATACAACTTACGAAGTGTAACCCTGATTAATCTAATACCCAGCAACACCATGCATAGTTATTATATAATAACAGTAATATATTACTGACTATATTCCCTATGATATAATTTACATCCCCAATCATACTTCTTTTTTTTTTTTTTTTTAAGACTTTATTCATCATTTTCAGAGAGAAGGACAGGGAAGGAGGAAGAATGGGAGAGAAGCATCAATGTATGGTTGACTTTCACCTGCCTCCAGCTAAGGTCCTGGCTTGCAACCTGGTTATGTGCCCTGACTGGGAATTGAACCAGCAACCTTTGGGTTCGGAGGCCTGCACCTATTCACTGAGCCACATCAGCCAGGGTCCCAATTTGTAATTCTTAATCCCTTCATTCTTTGCCCCCAACTCCCAAACTCTTTCTAGTCTTATAGACTGTACAATGTTCTCTGTATTTACATATGAGTCTGTTTCTGTTCTGCTTGTTTGTTTATTAGAGTCTATTGATAAGTGAAATCAAAGGCATTTTTATTTCTATCTGTTACTTCTTTTAGCACAATACCCTGTTCATGTTCTGCTTGCAGAAGGCAAGATTTTATTCTTTTTTTATGGCTAAGTCATTTTTCATTGCATCTATGCATCGCTTCTCTATTTATCTGTTAATAGACATTTAAGTAGCTTTCATATCTTGTCTATTGTAAATAATGCTTCAATGAACATATGGATGTATATGTCTTTTGAATTTATTGTTCCAGATAAATACCCAGAAGTGGAATTGCAAGGTCCTTGTTTCTTTTTGGTCTGAAGTGGGTCTCTTAGAAACAGCATATGTAAGGCTCTTGTTTTTTATTCATTCAGCCACTATATGTCTTTTGATTGGAACAGTAAATCCATTTGCATTTAAATAAATGGTTGCTAGATGTGTATTCATTGCTGTTTTATTGTTAATATTTATGATAATTTTTTTCTCCCTTTTTAAGAACACCTTTCGACATTTTATGTAATATTGGTTTGGTGATGATGAACTCCTTTAGTTTTTCTTGTCTGAGGTTTTTATCTCTCCTTTAATTTTAAATGATAGCTTTGCTGGGTAGAGTAATCTTGGTTGTAGTTCCCTTTTAACCACTTTGAATATTTTGTGCCAATCCCTTCTGGCCTGGAAAGTTTCTGTTGAAAAGTCAGCTGA
Source organism: Noctilio leporinus (assembly GCA_004026585.1). Taxonomy (NCBI): domain Eukaryota; kingdom Metazoa; phylum Chordata; class Mammalia; order Chiroptera; family Noctilionidae; genus Noctilio; species Noctilio leporinus. The sequence goes on along the minus strand of PVIW01001370.1, from coordinate 104,887 downwards.
CATTCTATGGGAACTTTCTTGACTCTATGCTTCCTGGACTTGTGTACTTTTCTTTCACTAGGTTTGTGAAGTTTGCAGTCTTTATTTCTTCAAATAGGTTTAAATTTCTTGCTTTCTCTTCTCCTTCTGATACCCTATGATGTCGGTATTGCTGTGCTTGATGTTGACCTAGTGGACTCTTAAACTATATTTTTTACCCTTTTTCTTTTTGTTGGACATTTTTTGCTATCTCATCTCCCAAATTGCTGATTTGATTATGTGCTTCATCTAATCATATGTTGTTGATATCTACTAGTGCATTCTCCATTTCAGTTGTATTCTTCATTTCTGACTGGTTATTTTGTATGGTTTCTATGTGTGTTTATTTTTTTCTTTCTGCTTTTTCAACTTTCTATTGAAGTTCTCATTAAGTTCCTTGAAAAACTTTATAAACATTTTCCCAAACTCTGTGTCAGGTAAATGACTTGCTTTCATTTCATTTAGTTCTATTTTATTTTTTTTGGAGTGTTTTTTGAGATTTCTCCTTTTTTTTTTTGACATTTTTCTTCATCTCCCCATTTTGGCTGCCTCTGTGTATTCCTATGTATTAGGTAGACCATTTATGACTCCCAGTCTTGATAAGGTGGCTTTATGTAGTAGGTGTTCAATAGGGCCCAGTGGTGCAGTCTCCTTGGCCATGACAGCTTAGCTGTGCACTGTCCTGTTGTAGCTGAGCCTTAATTGATATTGGCACATCAATTGGAGAAAATGAACTGCTCCCCCACCTCTGAGGGTGATACGCTGTGAAGGCTGACTACAACTACAGCAGAAAAGATGCTATGCAGGGCTAACCCCATGCAGCAGAATTTCCTTTAGCCAGTCTCTGCTTCCTCTTGGGTTTGCCCCTTGAATTATCCCTCTAGAATGGTGCTACAGTATGGTATGAAGCTGGTTTGGGGGCCTCCTGAGAGTTATAGTATAAGGCCAGATACTGCCTATGCCCTTCCTGGGGCCTACAAAATGATCTGCAGATGGCAGCCACTTATTCTGGGCTTGGATTTGCCATAAGAATCCAAGCTGATAAACAAGGATGACTGCTGCTACTGTTCAGCCTGGAGCCATTTGACAAGAGGTATGGGACACACAGAGGCCAAAGGCTGCTTGTTTGGGGTTTATGAACTTTTGAGAGATTTAAGAAAAACTGTGGCATGGATGAAGATAGGTCATTTATACAAATAAACCCAAACAAACAAACAAACCAATAAAAACCCCCCAAAACAAACTGGAAGTGGTTTACTTGTGTCTGCAAGTTGGGTCTGGTTGGGTTTTGGAACATTAGGACCTGGAAAAATGACATAGTCAGGTTGATGGAGGCTTGAATATGGCTCCCACCTGTGCCTGAGCCTGCAGTGGGGAAGCCTAAATAAAGGAATAATGGCTTTTGCCAGCTCTTTTGTTTGGGAGAAACCTGCTCCCCTCCCCAGCTCTTGTCCTAATGCTACACAATTAATTTCCTCTCCTGGTACCTTTCAAGTACTGCCACAGTGCTGGAGCTCAGAGCAAATGAATCAGAGTAACTCTTTACCTGGGCCCTTTAAGAGGAATACCTGTGACTCAGGAGCCCTCCATCTGACTCAGCCACAATTTCCGCTGGATTTTATAGCCAAATATCATGGGGACTTCTCTTCCTGACACAAGACCCTGGGCTGGGGTCCCTGCTGTGATGCTGGGAGCCTTCCCTCCTCAGGTGGGACTTTTGCAGTCAGATATCCATCCTAATTTTTATCTATCACCACATGAATGTGGGACCAGCCAGGGTATCCTGTAGTTTTTTGGGTTTTTTTCTTTTATTTTCTTTTTTTTTTTTTTTTAAGACTTTATTTATTATTATTAGAGAGAGGGGATGGGAGAGAGGCAGAAAGGGAGAGAGACATCAATGTATGGTTGCCTTTCACTTGCCTCCAGCTGGGCACCTGGCTGGAGACCTGGCTTGCAACCTGGTTGTGTGCCCTGGCTGGGAATTGAACCAGTGACCTTTTGGTTTGTATGCTGACACCTATCCACTGAGCCATCAGCCAGGGGAGTAATTGCTTTTTGAGGTTCCAGTTTAAAGGTGACCACATAGATCTTGAACTAATTCTTTCTATACTACAATTTTCCATATATAGCTTCTATGTGATATGAGGTTATGGTTATATATTATATATTAATTTTCTTTTCTAAACCACCTTTAATATCTAAAACCTCAATTATAATACTAAATCATTTATATTTAGACTTCTCTGTTAGTGACATTATTGGATTCATCATTTGCAAAAAATTTTCCACAAAATTTACCTATCTTATCTCTTTTTCAAGGGAAAAATTGCAAATTTTGTTATTGTTGCTTGTTTGTTTCTTTGGTCTGTATGTTATTATACATACTATCTAAGTTTTAACAGTATCATTCTATGATAGTAATCCCTCATCTTAAGGTTCCAGCAGTGACTCAAAACTATATTAAATTTGTATTATTTAGACATCTCAGCTCTCTAAATGTGATTGACATAGGAAAGAATAATGCATTTTTAATAAAGGTATGGGGTAAAATATAAGGGAGAGTATTTTAAGTTGTCAGTGTTACTTGTACATTTTTGGGAATTACCTCTAAGATAATAGGTTTGTTCTGAATCATAGTAAAGTTTTCTTTCAAGTATTTATCAGATATTTATTATTTGCCTGTATTTATTTTATGTTATATTTTGGGATATGATTTTTCCTTCATTTCTATAATAAAAGCATATTAAGTGTATTTTAGACTGCAGACTAAAATGGTAATATTTTAGCATTGCAATATGTTGTTAGAAGTTTCTGGAAGCCTATGAAAAGTAAATGCATTGTGCACATTGAAATGTGTAGTAGAGAGCATCAATTTAATTATAAGATGGTGGAAGGACCAGGAAAACAAAGGACTTAAAGAGTTGAGAGATAAGAAACAAAATACGATGCAAAAATAATAATAAAAAAAGAAAACATTAAGAATAATATCTTAATGTTAGGGTATATAAAGGATATTACAATCTTACAAATATGAATTATTTTTTTAATGATCACTTTTATTCAACAATATTGTATTGAATATTCAAAGTCTTACATAAAGTGTATGAGGTTACATAGGAAGAAATATGGGAATTTGCTCAGATCATGAATGACTATGAAGAGGACAAAATTAGTGAGTATAATGATAATAAATCCAATATAATTCAGCTAATGCAGAACTATCATGTGCCACATAATGACATTTCTGTGATTGATTGACCACGTATATGATGTTGGTCCCATAAGACAGTAATGGAGCTGAAAAACTCCTATTGCCTGGTGATGTCATTGCAGTCATAATGTCATAGCAAAATATTACTAACATGTTGGTGGTAATGTCACTGGTGCAAACAAATAAACTTACTGTACTGCCAGTCCTATAAAACTATAGTGCTTATAATTACGTATAGTACATTATGATAAAAATAAATTATTGTTACTGGCTTTAGAATTTACTAGACTATACTTTTAATCATTATTTTAGAGGGTACTTTTTCTACTTACAAATTAGTTTTGTAGAAGATCCAAGATGGAGCTGTAGATTGACATGCTGCATTTCCCTCCACAACCGGAAATGGGTACATGTACCTCAAAACTAGAGACAATAAGACATAGAATATTGGACTAAATGAAAGTCCAACAAATAAAAGATACAAAGAAGAAATACTCATCCAGACAGGTAGGAGGGGTGGAGCCAGGACAGAGAGGATATGGTTTGGCAGCATGGCAACTGTGGTGGGACGGGAACTGTCGCCAACCAGTGGAAAACACAGTCACAGTAGGGACATCTGTTGAGCACTCCCAGCACCAGACCAGACCTCTTGGCTCACCGTTCCAGTGCCAGGGGGGAAAATAAAGCCACGTTGCTTCTGACTGTGAAAATAAGTGGGTTTTGGGGTGGAGCAAGAAACTGCTGGTCTCTAAGCAATCTGTATGTTTAGAAGCCCCCCACAGTCCTGGAATATTTGGAGATGCACCCACTCAGGGGAACCACAGCCAAGGCAACATCTAGAGAGGAGCTCGTCCCATACTGGAAGAAGAAGTGCCTGGAAAATGGGTGAGTACTGAGTAAGCAGCATTGTTCTCTCTTAGTCCCCTTCCCCACACATAGTGCCACAACATGGCCAAATGAGTTGCCTATACTGATGAATACCCAAGGCTCTGCCCTTCACAATGTAACAAGTATGACAATTCTACCTAAGATGCAAGAGGCAAACACAGGAACCGAACAAGTTGAGGAGTCGGAGAAATATGGCTCAAAAAAGGGAACAGATCAAGGTCCCAGTGGCCAAATTAAGCAATGAATAAATAGTCAACCTGACAGATGAACAAATGACCAGCTTGATAGATGCACAGTTTAAAATGCTGGTGATAAAGAGGCTCACAGAGAACGATGAAGGGAAGTCTAGGCTAAGTGAAATGAAGGAAAATACAAAGGAAACCAATGGTGACATGAAGAAAAACAGCATTCAAATCAACAATTTGGAACATAAGAAAGAAAGAAACAGTCAACCACTACAAAATGAGGAAACAAGAATTGAAAAAAAAATTGATAAGAGGCTTAGAAACCTCTGGGATTACTTTAAATGTGCCAACATCTGAATCATAGGAATGCCAGAAAGAGAATAGGAGGGGCAAGAAATGGAAAACTTGTGTGAAGAAAAGGAAAACTTCCCAAAATTGGCTATGGAAATAGACATACAAGTCCAGGAAGTACAGAATCCCAAACAAGCTAGACTGAAAGAGGACCACACCAAAACACATCATAATTAAAATGCCAAAGATTAAAGATAAAGAGATAATCTTAAAAGCAGCAAAAAAAAAGAAGGAAGTTACCTACAAAGAAGTTCCTATAAGACTATCTGCTGATTTCTCAAAAGAAACTTTGCAGCTAAGAAGGCCTGGCAAAAAGTGATCAAAGATATGAAAAGCAAGGACCTACAAGCGTGATCACTCTAACCAGCAAAGCTATCATTTAGAATGGAAGGGAAGACAAAGTACTTCCCAGATAATGTAAAGCTAAAGGAGTTCATCACCAAGCCATTATTATATGAAATGTTAAAGGGACTTATTTATGAAAAAAAGGGCCAAAATGATGAATATTTAAAAAATGACATCAAATTCACAACTATCCACAACAGAACCTAAAAGATAAAAACAAAAGCAAACTAAGTAAACAAAGAGAACAGGATCAGAATCATAGGTATGGGGATCATTGGGAAGGTTATCAGCTGGAAGAGGGATGGTGGTAAAATGGGGAAATGGTGCAGGGATTAGGAAATATAATTGGTGGGTACAAGATAGACAGGGAGAAGTTAAGAATAATAGAGGAAAGGATGAAATCAGAGAACCTATATTCACAACCCATGGGTATGAACTAAGGGGTGGATAGGACTGTAGGAGGGAATTGGAGGTCTTGGGTGAAGGGAAGCAAAGGGGAAAGAATTTGGGACAACTGTAAGAGCATAGTAAAATATACTTAAAGCAATTTTGCTGTAAAACAGTGTGTCATGTTAGCCTTGTAGCAACCTCATGTATTTTGTGTTTACCATATATCTTATTTCATTATTTTGTCATTTGATTTATTTAATATCTTGTTATTTTGTACAGTAACATGATACACAGGTTTGTAGCCTAGGAGCAATAGGTTATACAGTATAGCCAAGGTGTGTAGTAGGCTATACAACATATGTTTATGGAAGCACATTTGTGATGTTCACACAGTAAGGGAATGGCCTAACAACCCATTTCTCAAAATGAATTCCTATCAAGGCTCTAAATAGGAGAAAGATATTCAGAACCCATGGGGGTTTTAGAAGAAGGAGATATTGCTTTAAACCAAAACATTTTCAGGAGAAAATAAATTACATCAGCTAGATCTTTAAGGACATATAGAATTTTTTATATTGTGCTGAAGTGGGAAATAATGAAAAGGAGTTGAGATGTGAAAACACATTCACAGAATCTAGTAACTATGAAATGCATCTTTTAAAACTGCAAATCATCTAGATTTGTTGTACTGTATTATTTGAAGATGAATAATGCCAAGTAAGATTAGATTAAAATTTCTATTTTATAGTATAGAGAGAACCGAATACTGGGATTAGAAAATTGGAGATAATTTGCTGCAGAAAGCATTAAAATTCAGAATTACTAATATGTGAGCTGCTATTATCTAGCATTATTATTATGGCCCTTATTGCTCATTCTAAAGAGCAATTCTGGTTTAGGGAAATTCTGGTTTAGTGCAAAATAGTACCATATTCTAGAATGTGAATGAGATTCTGAAACATGGTGATTGCAGCTTGATTCAAAAGGAGAGTGAAAAGATGAAAAGAATTGTAAAATTCAAGTACTGGTCAAATATAAGCGATATCAGAAAGAGAATAAATTTGTGCATTTCTTTCTACATGTGAAAAGGTTAATATCTTAATAGAAATATGAAATTTGGGAATAATAGATTAAGGTTGAAGAGAAATTTGATTATGGAATTTGAGTTTTGGACAAAAGAAAAAAAATAACTTTTGTGGTAAAGCTGTCTATGAGGAACTATACAATGCACTCTGAAATTCAGGATAAAAGCAGAAAAGTGATTATTAGGATTTGGAGTGAACCTGTAAAGAGATAATAGTTCAGGCTCTACGGATATGTGAGAGTACCATATACTCTACATGGAATGCATCACCAGAAATACAAAAAATAGATGCCTCATGGATATGTTTTAGGAATACAATTAATTATATCTGAGAACTGGAATATTTACAAAAGTGTTGATAATGAGAGATGGGTGTGGCCCCCTTACCACCAAAAAAAGAAAATGGTCTGGGATCACTAATGTAAAAAAGTTATGTAATTTTAGAAAATCTGGTATGTCAATAAGGTACTGATAAAGTTCTCAGGGCTACTGAAAAACAAGTATGAGATGTAGAAAATAGGTCATTGTTAACTGGCATTATTTAAAGGAGAGATTCTCTGTAACAGGAATGATTATTCATTTCTCTTTAAAAGTATTCTTACCAATTTATCAGGTGTCCTATCATGGCCTGAATGAAGTCTGCTATGCTTTGCTGTTATTTGATGAGAAGACTGGCACTATAACCTAACACCTTGTAGTCTTATTTTAAAGAGAAAAGAAGTGGCATAATGGACTTTCCTATATTTTGAGGATCAGTAAAACTGGTTAAAATTTCATTTACTGACGCATTAGCTCCAATGCATTCTTTCTACTGGTCAAGCAAAACTTGTCCTATATGGTTACATTCTATACTAATATTTCAAATTTTCATAAATCCATTTTAAAGTGTGCACAATTTTTCTACATATGAAACAATTCTACTATGAGCATAAGTCTAGTCCTAGAATGGAATCCCAGCTGAAATACTTATAAATTTTAGATCCACACTCTGTAGAATGAAAAACATGCTAGTCACTCTTAGAGGTTCTATCTGAAACACCTAGGAGTTTTTTCTCTTTCTTACTTATTTTCCTTATTTATTTGAAACCCATATTACCTCGTGGATTGGCTGCAAACCAACAGATCTCTGGCATCAGGAAAATAATGAAAATGATTAAGGAGTACATGTCTCATAAAGTAATAGCCATTGGTAACAAAGCATGACATGGAAATCATTAAATTATGGTAGACCTATGCTTTTTTTCCATAATGCAGTATCAGCCATGTGCTGCAATCAACCTAGCAATTAATATAGTCAATTCAGAGGGAAAAATAAGAAAAAAATAGGTAAAAACAAATTTTACTCATTTTCATGGGGAAATATAAAAATAAGCAAAATGTAATTGAAAAATAAAAAATGTGTTAAATTTAAAAAAAATTGTGTGGCACAGTGATTCAAACAATAAAGAAAATTAACAATTAAATATTTTTAGCGTTTAATAAATACAGAGATGTTACATTTACAAGAAGATTTTAGGCCAGAGGATGTCTTTTATTGTGGTAAAGTATGATGTTGTAAAAGAAATGTATCTTCAATAAATTTTTTATCTATACCCAATTTCAATTCTAATCTAAAATGGTATGTATACCTGCCCAAAAATTTTTACTCCATGTTTGTACAATAGTTCTAACTAATTAAAGTGTTTAATTTAGACAAACTTATTTCTGGAAATAAATAATGGGTTCACTTTATATAAAAATGTAAATATTCACATGATATTCTAAACTAAGAAAATAAGTTTAATGCCATAAATAATTATGCAGGATTATAATTAATCCTACTCTTTGAGTTAGGTAGCTATAATGCAAATAACTTAAATAATACTTAAAGTTAATATAAAACAGGGTAAAGTGTCTGTTACATGTCATTAAACAACACCTTGTATTGTAATTTCAGATTTTTTCTTTGCAAATGATCTCATTAGGCAAAATGTATTTGTCATGACAAGTGGTTGATACATTTAGACTTAATAAGCTTTTTCTTTTTTAATTTTATTTCATTATTTTTAGAAAGAGGGGAAGGGAGAGAGGCAGAGAGGGAGGGAGACATCAATGTATGGTTGCGTTTCACCTGCCTCCAGCCACAGACCTGACTGGAGACCTGGTTTGCAACCTGGTTATGTGCCCTGGCTGGGGAATTGAACCTGTGACCTTTGGGTTCACAGCCCGGTGCCTTATCCACTGTGCTATCAGCCAGGGCAGACTTAATAAGCTTTTAATACATCAGGATATAATATTTTTATTAGTATTCATGATATTTATATCATGGCTTTCTTTTCCTGTCTTTTGCATACTTCTAATCTATTTCTAAATAAGGTAACTAAAATATATTTATTGCTCTGGCATTCAGATATGTACATACCTTTACGTGTAAGTCAGTTATATATCTAGGTTCATCAAAAAAATATAAATAAGCAGATGTTTGAAAAAATTAAACAGTTGCATTAGCATAAATTTTATGTTGATGCTCTTTTGAAAAGACATTACTACCATATTTGAATGTAATATTTGTATATTATGCAAATCCAAAATTTTGCACAGTATTTATATTAAAATCATTTATTGATACATTTAACCTAAGTAGTTGATAGTGAATGATCACATGTATGTGATGAGATAATAGAGAAACAAAAGTCTTTATTGCAATTAAACAAACTTCTCTTTAGTTACTATAAATTGGGAAATAATTATTCTAATATACTATAATTAAAGTAGCTACCTGGAAAATAATATTGTAAAATGTACACTCATTTGGGAAAGCATTTTTATTAAAAAGAAAATGTTACATAATTAATACTTATATTAATGAAAATTTTCAGTATTTTTCAATTGACCTTCATTTTCTTTAATGTGATTACAATAAAAAACTAAGAAGTTGATGTGAATACATTGGCTCAGTTAATATTCACCAACTTTATATGTTCTGCCCAAAGTTGTATAACTATACTCCCAATATCAGAATTCTGGAAGCTTTTGACTTCCTACTGGCACTCACTCTCTCCTCATACTGCCTTTGTTATGATAAATGAATTAACAATTAGGATGAAAACATTGCAATTAATCTCCAGCTTTGCTGAAGGGGGTATTTTCTTTAGCCTAAATCAAAGAATTGAAACAAAATTAACAGTATCACCTAAGTAACTGAAGTTTCCTTCTATGACTGATTGCATGCAAAGATAATTTTATCACTTAAAACAAAATTACAGTGTCATTGTTACCACTGGAAAATACATGGCTAATTACACAGAGGAGGCTTTCAGAATTCCTAAATTAAGCTCATAGGCATATAGAGTAAAATTAGAGAATCTGGAGAAACATGATATAAAACTCAAATTTACCCATATATTGCCATGCAGGGGAATCTGTATTTTTCACCCTATTTTTTTTTAATGAGCATACTTGTGTATGTTTTTATGCGTGTGATTTGGCTTAATATTGACAAAATAAATACACTATTTAGAATTTAGTATTACATTGTTACAATAACCCACTCTATTAAATATTCATTGAAATGATGGTTTTAATTAACTTAAGATAATTTTGCTATTTTCTGAGATCCTCTTTGAGAGTAAATCATTCCCATAAGAAAGCCTCAATTACAGGATTACCCTGGGCAAACACAAGTGAGCAATGACTTTGGCCTGCACCACCTGGGAAGCCCCAGGGCCAGTGTACCACAGAGGGTGGAGATTGGTGGTCAGTGATCACAGCCAGTCCTTGCAGCTGACCGGCTTGGGTAGATCCCTCCCATTGATCTGCCAATAGCAACCAAGGCTCAACTACAAGAGGAGGGTGTACTCAGCCCACACAAAGGGCACATCTTGGTTACCCAGTTTCCATGATAGAGGAGGCTGTGCCACTGGACCTTGCAGGACACCTACTACATGAGGCTACACTATCAAAACACTAAGCCAGAGCAACTCTACCCAATGCACAGAAACAAATACAGGGAGGCTGCCAAATTGAGAAGGCAAAGAAGTGTGGCCCTTAGTTTAAGATAAAGGAGATCAAAACTATGAACTTTAAAATGAAAACAAACAACTATTAACAACTGAATCTAAAAAGTAAAAACAAACTAAGCAAACAACCAGAAAAGGAACAGAATCATAGGTATGGCGATCATATGGTAGGTTATCAGCTAGAAGGGGGAAGAGAGAAAAATAGGGAACTAGTACAGGGATCAAGAAGCATGGTTGGTAGGAAGATAGCTGTCTTTATTGGTTCCTAATAATAATCAGCACACAAAAGTGAACCACGCAGAATTTCAAAAGTTCCTCTCTAACGTGTTAGGAATATTCATAATTTTAATTGCTCTTCAAATTTAAATAGAGGCTGTAGATTAATTACTATTATTTGAAAAGACTACCTTTTCTTCATGAATTACCTTAGCTTTTTAAATCAAAGTAAGTTTACTCTATTCATATAATCTGTTTCTGGGCTTTTTGTTTAGCTCCATTAGTCTATTTTTCTATTCTTTCACCATTAACACACTGTCTCAATTACTATAGCTTTATAGTAAGTCATGAAGTTGATGATTATCAGTTCTCCAACTTTGCTCTTCAATATTATGTTGACTAGCCTGTGTCTGTTGACTTCCTGTATAAAATTTAGAACCAGTATGTCACTGTCCACAAAGACATCTAAATGCAGAAAAGTGAATCCAGATGCAGATGTTACACTTTTCTACTTAGAAATTATTTTTACTTAATACCCCAAACAAGGAATTATTTTAGATTCTGTATTTCTCACAACTCCACATCCAACATATCACTGAATAAGTTTTTTTTTCATCCACCACCCAAAATCATTCTCCACACACTAGCAAGGTGAATATTTTAAAGCTATACATGAGATCATGTTGCTTCTTAGCTTGAAATATTTCAAAAAATTCAAGTTGCATTTAGAATAAAATTCATATTCCAGGCTTTTGAGTTTCTATATCATCTGATTATTTCTTCAACCTTTACTAACACTACTCTGCACTTCTCTGTCATAGGCTACTAGTTTATTTGAATAGACCATTAGCTTATCACAAACTTGTCCATGCTATATTCTTTTTTGACTGCAAATACATATCTTTATTTTTACTTAGAGTTGACATGACTTACAATATTATATTAGTTTCAGGTGTACAACCCAGTGAATAGACATTAAAAATTTACTAAGCATTCATACAAATAAATCTCATACCCATCTGACACTATACATGGTTATTAGAAGACTGTCAATCCCCATGACTATTCTGTAATTATAAATTTGTCCTTAATCCCTTAATTAAAAAAAAAAAAAAAAGTTCTTACCTGAGAACATGTTCATTGATTTTAGAGAGAGAGGAATGAAGAGAGGGAATGGGGAGGGATTGTCTCCAAAATATATACCCAAACAGGTATTGGACCCATAACCTAGGTACATGCCCAGAGAAAGGATGGAATCCACATTTTTGTGTATGGGACAATGATCCAAACAACTGAACCACCCAGCCAGGGAAATCCCTCAAATTTTTCATCAGTGTCTCCAACCCTTCTCCCATCTTGCTATCATCAAAATGCTCTCTTTATCTTTGCCTATTTCTGTTCTGCCTTTATGTTTTTGAGATTCAGTTGTTAATAGGTATGTCCTTATTGCCATTTTTTCATATTTTAATCTTTTTTCCTTCTTCTTAAAGAAAACCCTTTAACATTTCATGTAATACTGGTTTGGCAGAAATGAACTCCTTTAGCTTATTCTTGTGTGGCAAGCTCTTTTTATCTGTCCTTCAATTCTGATAATAGCTTTACTGAGTTGAGTAATCTTGGTTGTAGGTGCTTGTTTTTCATCTCTTTAAATATTTCTTGCCAATTCCTTCTGATCTGCAAGGTTTCTATTGAGAAGTTATCTGAAAGTCTTAAGGGAGTTCCTTTTTGAAGATAACTAACTGTTTTTCTCTTGTTGAACTTAAGATTCTCCCTTCAGCCCTGGCTGGTGGCACAGTGGATAAGGAGTCAGCCTGTGAGCCCAAAGGTTGCTGGTTTGATTCCCAGCCAGGGCAACATAACTAGGTTGCAAGCCAGGTCTCCATCCAGGCTTGTGGCTGGAGACAGATGAAAGGCAACCATACATTGATGTTTTTCTCCCTCTCTTCCTATCTCCCTTCCCCTCTCTCTGAAAAATGATAAATAAAATTTTAAAAAAGAAGATTCTAATTTTACCTTTAATATTTAGCATTTTAATTATGATGAGCCTTGGTGTGGACCTGTTTAGGTTTATTTTGTTTGGGACTCTGCACTTCCTGGACTTGTATGTCAATTTTCTTCACCAAGTTAGGGAGGTTTCCATCATAATTTTCTTTTTTAATTGGCTTTCAATTTCTTTATCTTGCTCTTCTCTGACACCCAATGAATGAATGTTGTTATTCTTGAAGTTATCCCTAAGGCTCCACATAATAGCATCATTTTAAAATTATTTTTTCTTTTTGCTCTTCTGCTGGGATGTTTTCTGCTTCCTTATCTTCCAAATTTACTTTGATTTTCTGTTTCACCTACTCTACAGTTGAGTTCCTGTAATTTATTCTTCATTTCAGTTGATGCAATGGTTATTTATTTTTATGTTTTCTGGTTGTTTTTATGTTCCCTCTCTCCTTTTCATGTTCTCAGTAATTTTCCTCTACTCTTCCACTAAGTTTACTAAGCATACTTACTTATAGGCAATGTTTTGAGCTCTGCATCTAGTAGATTGCTTATCTTCACTTTGTTTAGTTCTTTTTCTGGAGTTTTGTTCTTTTCTCTCATTTGGAACATGTTCCTTTGGGTACTCATTTTGGCAGCCTCCATGTGTTTGTTTCTATATGTTAGGTAGACCTGTTATACCTCCTGGGCTTGGTGGAGTGGTCTTTTGTAGTAGGTATCCTATAGGTTTTAGTGGCACAACTCTACTGTCACCCAAGTTGGATGTTCCAGGTGTGCCTTTTCTTGGCCCACACCCTTTGTGGGCTGTTCACACCCTCCCATTGTAGTTGGGCCTTCATTACGATTGATACATCACTAGGAACTGTGGGTAAATCTGGCTGCAAGAACTATGGCCAACATGAAGATCAGCTGTATGAGGCCTACCTCATGACTTCAGTGGGGCTCTGGTGCCTGCTGAGTTTTTCCTTTGAGTGTTTCCCTGTGGAGGAGGGTGGATGGTGCTTCAACATAGCCTGAAGCTGACCACCAGGTGCCCTGACTGTGGAGCCTCTTTGAAGGTTGCAAACCAACATCAGCCACTGCCTACATACTGCGTGGGGCCACATGGCTTGTGCTACAACGCAATCTGAAAATGGCTGCTACTGGTGTTGGGCTTGGAGATGTCCAGCAGAGGCAACCTGTGAACCAAGTGTAGCTGCCACCACTGCTGGGCCTGGGGCCACTTAGTGAGAGGTACTTCACATGCAGAGGCTATATGCTGCTTGAGAAATTTCGGGAAAGTCTGAAGCATGAGCCAAGACAGGCTGTTTGTATGAAAAAGCCACTGGAAACAGTTTAGACCTGCAAGTTGGATGGGGCGGGAGCTCCAGGAATCACCAGGGCAAAGACCCAGATATGGTGCTTGCCTGCTGGCTTTGCAGGAGGAGGGCTTAGAGAAGAAACAGTGGCCTCTGCCAGCATGACATCTGGGAGAAAGATGCCCCTCCAGCTCTTACTCTGATGGCAAACAATGGAAATTTTCCTAGTGAGTCCAGTGCCTTTTGAGCTGCTTCCCTGAGTATTGGAACTCAGAGAAAGTGAGTCTGAGTTAGCTTGAGTGTGGACCCTTTAAGAGGAATGTCTGAGATTCCCAGAGCTCTGTTTCACTCAACCAAAGTCACTGCTGGTTTTTACAGCCAGAATTTAGAGTGACTTCTTTTCCTGTCACTGGAATGCTCAGCTGGGGGCCTGATATGAGACTGGTACCCCTTTTTCTCTAGGGTACCTCTGCAGCCCCATTGTTATCCATCACATGTAGGTGTGGGACCAGCCTGTTCCATATCTTGGTCTCTCCTACCAGTCTTGATGTAGATTCTTCTTGATATCCTTCTTGATCTGACTTCTATTTAGCTAGATCAAGGAGTTCTGAATGATGGTTGTTCTATAGCTTAGTTGTATTTTGATGTGGTTGTGGGAGGACACAAGTACCACCATCATCTTGACTAGAAGCCTGTTTTCTTTTTTACTGACTAAAATGATCCCTCAGAAAATTCTTATTGGCCATATTACTTGAAATAGCTGCTCTACACCATTCTCCATCTCAGTTCCTTATTTATTTTACACATATGATTATTCAAAGTTTTTGTATTTGTTGGTTAACTGGTAATCAGTCTACCTCTATACTGACATACACATTATGTGAGAAACTGTCAATGTTCTTTTGTGCAGAATCCCCGGTGTGCAGCACAGCTTCTCACACCTTGGAGGGACTCAGTGACTAATTTTGGATGAATAAAACTAAACTGAGATCTGAGGACAAATTCTCTATTTACATACATTACATATGCAATTAGAACAGTGAGTTTAAGCCAGCCATTATTTGGTCTGCTTATGACTTCTCCTCTTCTGAAAATAACAGCCCATTGCACAAAACTTACTCTTCTCCAAACAGTTTTGCCCATGATATATATAGGATAAATTTTTCATCCTTTTATCACCTAACTAAACCATAGCCATGTATAGGAAGTGAACCTAAGCTGGGATAAATATAAACTTACATAGGATTATACATTTTGAAAGCAGAAAAGGCTTAACATATACAGTAGAAGTCTTAAAATTAGCATATATCAAGTTTTCTATAATGGAGGGAAAATGTGAAAAACAATAAAACCAACAAAAATAGAGAGAAATATATTAGATAAACCAGTCAGTATTTGAAATCCAAATTATTTTTGTCCAGTGTTCTCCCTGCCTTTTCATTGAGTTGTTTAATTTCTTGGATTGACTTAGCCAATAAACCCAATTCTTAACATTAGCACTATATTATTTAGGACCTATGACATATTTAACTGCAAGAATCCTAAACAATTAAATATACATTTTGGTTCTTTATTGCAATGTAGTAAATATAGATCATATATGACTGTTTGAGTATTAAAATACAACTACATATCACATGGGAATTGAAACAAAAACATTTTATTCATCTGTTGAGCCAACAGAAAAGTCTCACATATTTTCTAAATATCAGTACCAGATGATACATTTTCCTGATTGAACTTAATTCATCTTTCACAAGGAAAATTTCAAAGCCATTCAAAGAAATACACATTTTCTGTATTTCTTGAGTATGTTGTCTCTGTTGAATTCTATTTATGGTTTAATTTAGCTAAAGTCCTTTTCAAATGGGATTTTAATATTATGTTAATTACAATAAGAGCAGTTTGAAAGTAGCTT
Source organism: Noctilio leporinus (assembly GCA_004026585.1). Taxonomy (NCBI): domain Eukaryota; kingdom Metazoa; phylum Chordata; class Mammalia; order Chiroptera; family Noctilionidae; genus Noctilio; species Noctilio leporinus. The sequence continues at coordinate 88,996 of PVIW01001370.1, read as the reverse complement.
GCAAATGTAGGCACAAAATAAATACCTTTGAATATCTGGTTGTTAATAGATGGCAATATATTTTTGACATCTCTAGTGTAATTTTATTAAGATTACTGCTGGTGAGCTACAGTGCATCTTATCAAATGGTGTTGCAATATAGAGTAATTTTTATTTCTAGTTCTACAGTGTTCTTTTGAGTCCTATCATTTCTATTTTATTGCTGTTGTTGCTTAGCCATTTCATAATGTTCACTTAGTTGCAATAATAGTTCATTTTATATGGTCTTACTATATGTAATGAAGGCTATTTCATAGAATTATACTTATGTTACTATATAAAATAAAATTATTCTTCAGTTTAAATTTTGTTAAAACAGTGCCTGGCTGGTGGCACAGTGGATAAGGAGCCAGCCTGCGAATCCAAAGGTCGCTGGTTCGATTCTCAGCCAGGGCACATAACCAGGTTGCAAGCCAGGTCTCCCGCCAGCTCTGTAGCTAAAGACAGGTGAAAGGCAACCATAAATTGGTGTCTTTCTCCCTCTCTGTCTCTCTTTCCCCTCTCCATAAAAATAATAGATAAAATATTTTAAAAAATGTTTGATTAAAAAAAACAAGATGAATTCTGATTGGATTATCAAGTACATAATTTGTATATGTGTCTTAATGAAAACTCATTATAAAATTGTGACTATAATGTGGTATGCTAAGACATTTTCTAACTGAGAGATAAAAATATGAAGATGCAATACTCTTGGTTTCTAAAAATTGTGTTAAAATTTTAGAAAATAAAATTTTTGGAATTTAATGTTAAACTGTGATAATTTATATAGTATTTAGTAGTCTTTTTACTTTCATATCACTTTATTAATGAAAAGTGATAGATTCCTACTCTGTGAGAAGTAAGGTTAAAGTATTTGAAAATTAATGTTTACTTAGTTCTGATTCTAAAAATAGGTTTTAAAAATGCATCCATAATTTGTAGTTAATTCTTAAAAAGCTAATTTACATGTAATTAATATAACTCCAAAACACTTTATCTTGATTTGAAACCAGAGTCATGTGTGAAAAGGCATACTATTAAAATTAAGCTCACTTTGGTTAGCAAGTAGTTGAATCCAAAAATATTAATTTTGAGAATAATAAGGCTTTCATTATTTTTAAGGAACTATTAAAAACTTAAAGCCAACACCTTATCAGGAGTAGAAATTATTACCAAAATGTAAGTGTTAAAACTTTATATCACTCTTTTAAAAGATTTTATTTATTATTTTCAGAGAGAGGGGAAAGGACAGAGGCAGAGAGGGAGGAGACATCAATGTATGGTTGCCTTTCACCTGCCTCCAGCTATGGACCTGACTGGAGACCTGGCTTGGAACCTAGTTACGTGCCCTGGCTGGGAACTGAACCAGTGACCTTTGGATTTGAAGGCCGATGCCTTATCCTCTGTGTCACCAGCCAGGGGAGATGAAAAATTTATGAATGCAATTTCAATTACTTGAAAGAGTGAGCAAAGCAACCTGGACTATAGCATACCACTGTGATCATTTTCTTCTCCATCTCATTTTCTGCTCCCTCAGTAAAATAAACTTAATAATTCACTACAACTCTTTAAATCACAGAAGTCATTTTGGTTAGTACTTATTAACATTAGGCATATTTGAACTGCAAATAAGAGATAATCCAGGTCAAATGTACTTTTAAAAAAAATTAGAGAATGTATTTCCACTTACTATCTGTATGTTGGGAGATAGATCCTTTACAGTTTAAGTTAATTCAGTGTTTAAAAATATAAATATTTCAGTGGCTTATATTTTGTACATTGTTCTTTTTCTGCATGTTATCATTGTCCTCAAGGCAGTTACTCTTTGGGTTGCAAGAGATTCAGACACAGTAAGGCATCACATTGTCTCATCTTAACTTCCCCAACAAACTTTCCATAATGTACCGTAGTCTAGAATGGAGCCAAATTCCTGTGCCAAAGGAGTCCCGCTCAAAGGAATGGGAGTGCACAAGGGACTGGATACAGAGTCTGCCAAACACATAGCAAAGTGAAGAAAAATACAAATCTGAATGAACTTTGAACTTTGATAAAAAAGTAGGAAGGGGAAGTGGATGTGTAGTAAGCAATAACTAATATCCACTACAAAACACATCTAACACTTCTTTAAGTGATTATGTTGGTTTAGGGAGAGATGGGATATTATAATTTCATATACAATTTGGAAGCAAAAGAATCTCAAATGTTTTGGATATGTCATAATACATTTTGAAATGTATGTTATTTTCAGCTGTGCTTGTTTATTGTTATTCTTATAAAAATGAAAGTTTGCCTTTTTATTCATATAAAAAGTTTATCAAAAATGTTTACTTATCATTTTTGTTTACATAAAACTATAAAACATCAGTGACTTAAGGGCACATTCCTTTTCAAAGAGGAGACACTCAAGTGAGCTTAAGTTAAAAAAAAGGAATTTACATAAGATTTTTAGGATATTTTTATTAAAAATTATTAAGCAATCTTCAGCCAAACAGATATTGAAGCAAAGCATTATATTATTTGGAAGAGAAAAAACTGAGGAACTAGTTCCAGAAATAATTTTAAATGATTATATATATGACACTAAATATAAGAACACAATAAGGAAGTCCTATTGGATAAAAGAGAAAACCTTAAAACAACAATAATAAAAGTATCAGAAAATGGGATAGGACTAGAGGGAAAAAAAAATACCAAACTACTTGATGGAACAAAATAGGGACCACAGAAAACCTATATGCAGAATTTTTAGTCCTGGGTCAGGTAGCATTTCAAATCGAGGACATATAAATAAGTCCATTTGAACAGAAAATTGGCTGAGTATCATGTTGCCATGCTTGATCACCCGGTTTACATTTCCATTCTAAGAGGCATCTCAACTTCGCTAGTCCAAATGGAGCTCTTAATGCCTCTCGGCCTGGCCTTTCCCATTTCCGCAAAGAATAAAACTGTCTACTTGATTACTCAAAATGAAAATTTTTCTGTCTTCCTTGATTCCCTTCTTTTCCTGAATCTTAATATTAGCTCAACTAATTACAATAAAAAGAAAACTATGCTACATTAAAATAATGAAGTATATGTATAAGATCGCACAACACAAATACTGATAAGTTTTATGTAGTACAACCAGGAAACAAAATAACACAATCATGTTTGTAATTTTTAGAAACTAATAAAAGAAATGTAACTAAAATTAAAGACAGCAGAGTGTTATTAGCATTGATTTCTGATATGACAAGGTGATTTATATGCTTAGTTTATCACTTTGTCTTCCTGGATTCCCAGAAAAAAACACATTTCTCAGTCTCATTTGCAGTTAAAAAATGAGGCTCTATGGCTAGGTTTGTTTCTAAAAATGGGGATGTGGACTGAAAGTGATATAAAACACTTTCAGTATTGGCCCCTTAACAACATTCCAGTAATAACCTTGGAGGTCTTATGTTCCAGTTGGAGAATTTACAAGGTAGATGAGGGCTATATAACCTACACCAGTTTGGCTGACTGAGAAATAAGTATTTGTTATACTAAGGCTGATTAATATAAGTTAGAAGTAGGATAATGAGAACATTCACTTAGTGGGTAGTAAGTCCTACCTTACTAAAATGCAATCTGTAACAAACTCACAACTTCAGTGGCATTAAGTTTCTAATACATTTTTATTGAACTTTTCCCTAGACATTTGCATATGAAAGTCTAAAATGTAATACATCTATTGTTGATTGAATGGTGCCCCACCAAGTTCATATGTTGAAGTTCAAACCCCCAAATGTGACTGTATTTGGAACAGGGATCATTTAGGCTAAATATGTTCATAGGGTGGAACCCTTATTCAATATGTCTTTATAAGTAAAGGAAGAAACCCCAGAAGTACATATGCACAGAAGCCATACGAGGATACAGCCCAAGGCCCCAGTCTGCAAAGCCAGGAGGAAGGACTCAGGAGAAACAAAACCTGCTGAAACTGTGGCCTTGAACTAACCTCCAGAACTGCATGAAAGCAAATTTCTTTAAGCCACCCAGGCAGTTGTATTTTATTATGGCACCCCTAGAAAACTAACATAACTTCTAAAACATATTTTTCCATATATATATATATATATATATATATATATATATATATATATATATTTCACCCTAGCTGTTTTTTATATCTCTGCCTTTGAAACACCCAGATTTTATTTTGTACTAAACTCCCTAGATGCTGCCTCTAACATTACTTACTGTTTTTGAATATATCTCCCTCTACTCATCAGCCTCCACCACTTTTGTTTAACCCGCATGCTACTATTGTCCACACATGTGTAATAGCTTTATAAATGTTCTCAGCATTACCAGTCTCTCCCTGTGTACATCTATCAACTGCACCTGCGACCAGGGCAATTATTATGTGATACAAATCTGCTCCCATCAACAACTTGTTTACAAAACTTTTTGACCCCCAATATTTTAAAATAATGCAAAAAAAAAACCTTATAAATTTTTTTGATCCATTTGTGTTTTCATCACATCCAAGTTTAAATATTTGTTTCTTTGAAGTACTTCCTCATTAACCAACAAGTAATTATTCTCTTCCCTCCTAACTACAGCTTTTCCATAGTATTTATCTCATTGTTGCAATTATTTTCTTGTCTGCCCTTTCACTAAATAGAAGCAACAGTCTGCTATTTATCATTTTACTGGCTACAGTGTGGGCATTTACTCAAACACATCATGTATTTAAAACTGTATGCTGGCCCTGGCTGGTGGCACAGTGGATAAGGCATCAGCCTGAGAACCCAAAGGTTGCTGGTTCGATTCCCAGCCAGGGCACATAACCAGGTCTCCAGCCAGGTCCCCAGCTGAAGGCAAGTGAAAGACAACCATACATTGAAGTCTCTCTCCCTCTCTGCCTCTCTCCTTTCCCCTCTCTCTAAAAAGTAATAAAATCTTAAAAACAAACAAATAAGCAAACTGTATGCTGACCTAATTAATTGATTCTTTATTCATTGGAGATTCTTTATTTCTTTTACAGTAAATAGAAGGACATCTTGGGCATTTACCAATAGCTCCATTATAAATACATTTTGTATTAAAATAAACATTACATTTAGCTGTTTGGCTAAATTAATATGTTATAGGAATCTTATTAATTAAATTTAATGTGACACAAAAGACTATTCAGCATCTATGACAATGCCTTATTAAAAATTGCATACTTAAAAACAATAACCTAAATGATATTTTCTTGACTGATAACAATTTTTCTAACATTCAATTATATGCATACTTTAGAAATAGTTTTATTTGAAAAATTAGAATTTTACATTTTCTATAATGAAACAAGTTTGACTCATTCTTACCTATTATGCCCTTCCCTCAAAATTTATTTATAAACCATTATTTGCTCCTATGTTATTTCTACTTATCAACATAATAATAACTATAATAAAGGTGAAGGTCTTGTTCTCCATACTGTGTCAGTTTCTGCTTTTATGTTCTATGTAATTGCATGGTAAAGGCCTTTTTGAGTAATCAGGACTGTTTTATTTTGAGATTTGGTTTGTAAAGATCGAATGAAGAGTAGATTTTGAAAACCAGAGACAATAAGTAGTATTGAAATAGTCTTTTCTTCAAGGTCACAATAAATTGTGCATTTCACTTTAGATAATTATATCATTTTGAGAGGACCCATTTTCTATAAATTAATCCTATTGCAATGAAATTTTATTATATTTTTCTAATATATTCCCTTGTAAATATTTTATTTTCTTGTACTATTATGCAATTATACCAACTCTTAAAATAGGTATATTCTAACTTCTATTGGATTCAAGGGACTAGAGCCACAAAAAATAATTCATGAGGAAGTTTCTTTTAAAATTATGCAAGGCTGATATATCTAGTTATTTTGGTTTCTTTCTTTTAAAAAACATGTTGGAAACAAAAAGGGAAAAATTGAATGAAATTAGTTATAGAATACAACAATAGTGTCATATTTGCTCTATTTCAAATACAAAACTTTAAAAAAAAGCAATGTTACCTTACCCAAAAAAAAAAAAAAACAGATGAATGAAGAATTTAATGAACAGTTATTTTACCTAATGTATTTTTTCTTATTGAACAGTATTTATCACTACACTTAGCAATCTTAGTTTCAAGCAAAAAAGAATTGCTATACATTTATGACAGATTTAAGTTTTAATACATTTTGAGCTTGAGAAGCCAAATATATTATTCTACCTCACTAACAGGTATAGATAAAAATTGGAATTGTGATCACTTGAAATAATTACATGTAAGCTGCATGTCCTATGTTGTATCAGTCTGAATATTTAGGATATGATTTTTTACATTTTTATCCAAGATGACTGTAATAAAATTGTCTGCTATGCATAACTGCACTAAGTCAAAACTGACACCAATTTCCCTTTCCTGTTATCTTTGGAAATTCCTAGAGAACACCTTTTATGTTCCACAAATCCATTCTGGTGGCCCAAAGGCCCATCAGAGGGTGATCTAATTCCTCTTTTCTGTAGTTCATGTTGTACTTTCATGGCCTTTTCCATCATGTTTCTGCTTCTTTTTTTAAAAATTTTATTGTTGTTGTGTTACATCCATCCCCATGCTTCTTTGAGAGTCATGATTCTGTTTCTAGTGTCGGCAGCAGATTGTTCCACTATGGCTTTGGCCATGAGACATTGACCTTCATTTGCCATTATTATCAAATACAGGATAAGCTTGATAAGTTATTAAAAGTAGTTATTCTTGAAAATTGTATACCAAACGTACCATGTCCCTTCCCAGTCCTTTCCTGCTTCAACATAGCTCCGCAGGGCAGGCAGGAACTCATGAGCCTACCACCTCCTCTTCTCAGGATTCCTAGGGAATTCTATAACTCACATTCTAGGCCCAAATGACCATTTGTTTCTTAAGATAAGAGTGTTTTAGTTATTTCCCAAGATTAGAAGGCATAGTAAAGAGATGTGATCATTTCATTATGAGGAGTCTGTCCTGAGACCTAGGGGTGGGTCCAATTTCTAACACTGCATCCCTAAATCTCTTGGAATTTCATGGGTGAAGTAGCACCTTTTGTTCTAATGAGGTGACTTTTGGTGAGCTCCTGGACAAAGGCTGGTCACTAGGAAGACCAAGTCTTGAATAGAAGCTTGGGATTGTCAGTCCCCATTCTCCAGAGAAAAGAGAGGGGCTGGAAATGAGTTAATAAATGGTTACGCCTATTTTAGAATCCCTAAAGTATGAGATTCAGGTAACTTCCAGGTTGGTAAACACATCCATTGGCTGGGAGGGTGGGGCATGCCAACCTCCAGGGGACAGAAGCTTCTGTACTCAGTACCCTTCAGGACCTCACCCTGTGTATCTTCCTCAACCTGTGTGTTCATTTGTATCCTTTAAACTACCTCTTGGGAGGTCTGCATAAACTTCAGGTAAATAGTGTCAGAGCTAAAATGAATTATAAGGCACCCAGCTAGTGTTGGAGCATTGGTTGGTAGGGAGCCCTTCCCCCACCACACACATATATCTGGTATCAAAAGTACTTTGAGCCTGAATGCAAAGGAAAACATCATTAGTTTTTCCTATACTGTAAGGGAAGTTGCAAGCAGTCAGGAAATTTTCATTAGAAATCTGAAGAGAAACTTGTGTTCATATTGATGGAGCTATTAGTGGTACTATTTCCAGAGGTAACTTAAAACATATGAGCCAAATAAACTTGTGGTTCTAGTTAAAGAAAATTTCATACAGAATGTTAAAAGTATCAGTTAGCTCCTTTTTGCTATATTTGATATTTTGTGTCCAGGAAGAGATGACTTAGTTTAAAACTGTTCAGTTTTTAAGCAGAATTTGTGGAAATATGTCTACCTAACACTTTCAGAGTTAAAAAATAAAACTTTTTCCATTCTCAATATTTTTAAGCTAACAATATATTTTAAAAGCAAAGTTTTAAAAATAGCCTTATGGAAAAGGTCAAATCCAGGATACTTTTAGTAAAATGTGGTCTTAGAGTGAAGATCATATTAAGAAAAAGACTGTAGGTCCTGTTGGTAAGACTTCAGGATGACCTAAACAGTGCCTCATGAACACTCTAACTTACAAGCAGACATCTGAGAAGCATAAGTGCATGGTTTCAATGGGGTTCTGATTCTCAATCCAAGGTAGAGAGGGACTCATTTGTCCTTCACCACCTGGTGAAGATGGTGAAGGACACCTTCAACTGAATGTGGCCATAAGAGTATCTTCAGCTCCACCTTCTGGAACAGAAGATGCATCTGTTGAACTCAGTCAGTCCATAAAATTTAAAGTTACTAAAGGTTCAGATGACTTGTGTCACAGCATTAGAAAAATTTTACATAAATAACAACTATGAAATATAGAAATTGATAGTTTATATAGATATGAGTACTCATAATTGTACTTTTTAGAAAATGTATCATAAACCATTCTTAAAGAAAACTGTAATAGAATCCTATATTAAGTTTTAATAGTAGCCATGCAGACTTCTAAAAATCTTATAATTAGAGGAAGGAATGATGGTTTGAATCTACATTATGGTAGAGGAATTCTGTATTCTTGTAGCACTGATGTTGATATTTCAATGATTTATACCTGTAAGAAAAAGTCCACATATGTAGAAAGCATGCTCATCCAATGTATACAAGTTGAACTATACACTTTAATGTTACTGCCTATTTGAAGCTGATAGTTGTAAATGATTAAGTAAATTATGACACAGAGATGATGCACAGAGAATATATCAAGGCTATGCAACTTGAGATGCTTTCTTATCTTTACAAGATATTTGTTTATAAATTAGGTCAGTGATAACAATTAATTCTGTATCTTTACATTTGAAAATATAGTGTCACACTGATATATTTATGCAATTATATACCTTTTATTCAAAGTCTAGATTTATATTTGCTGTTGACATTTGTTTTTAAACATGTTTTTAAATATTTTTGCATTTGTTTTTACAATAGTAACCTTTGTTTTCCAGATTATTTTAACTAGTCCTACTCTGAAACATATCTAACATTAATAATTCTATTTCCACTGTTCCTTAGTAGTTATTTTATTTTAACAAATTTAGTGAAGTTTCAGGATACAAAAATTAGCATATAAAAATTCATGGTATTTATAAACACTAAAAGCAAACTATCCAAAAAAATTGTTTAAATAGCCTCATTTACAATAGCTAAATAATAAAATATGGGGGAATAAACTTAACCATTAAGATGAAAGACATATACTGTAAACTATAAAACATTAATGAAGAAAGTTAAAGATACAGATAAAGTGATTTCAACAAATGTAAAAATTAAAGCTATACAAAGTGATACACCAAAAATTAGAAATTAATTAACATGCAAGTCTAAATATATTTAAGTAACATGGAAAGCAAGGGAAATTAAAAACATATATTAAAAAGAAAACAAACATATTAACACAGAGAAAACAAAATATTAAAAGACAGACTTAATCCCTAACATAGGAATGTGTTGGGTGTAATCAGTCTAAGTACAAAATAAAGATGGAGTTTGACAGAGTAGATAAGAGAAAACAATCCAACTACATGCTTTCTTCAATAAATTCACTTCAAGAAAAGAGGAGTGTTGACATTGAAAATTGGAAAAAGGTATATTATACTTACATTAATGAAAAGCAGAAATGGTTATGTTAGCATCAAGTGAAATAGATTTAGGATCAGAGAAAATTCAGAGACAGAGAGGGATAATATATGATGAAAAAGGATCCATTCATCAAGAAGACATAGCAATCCTAAATGCATATGCACATAAAATAGTGATAAAATATATTAAGGAAACCTGATAGAATTGAAAGGATAAATAACTAAATCCACAATAACAGTTGAAGCCTTCCATGCAATTCTCTCAACAACTGGTAGGGTAATTAGTCAGATATATAAAACAATCAACAGCATAATCAATTAGAAATATCCATACAGAATACTTCAAACAACAGAAAAATATACTTTCTTTTCAAGTATCCATAAAACAGTATCAAACAATATTCTATATCCTGGCCATAAAACAAACCTCAGTAAATTTAGAATAATTGTTATCATATAAAATGTGCTCTGTGGCCACAGTGAAATTGAGGTAGGTATTGTTAATAGAAGGATAGTTGAAACAGTTCCAAAGATTTGTAAACTATGGATTAAAGAGTCAGTCTCAACCCTGGCTGGTGGCACTGGCCTGCAAACCCAAAGGTCTCTGGTTTGATTCCCCAGGCAGGGCACACAACCAGGTTGCAAGCCAGGTCTCCAGCCAAATCCATGGCTGGAGGTAGGTGAAAGGCAACCACACACTGATGTAAAAAAAAAAAAAAAAGTCAGTCTCAGGAAATTTAAAAAATACATTGGGTAAATTGAACTAAATTAAATATAGCAATAATATTTGTGTGGTAATATGTAATCACTTTGGCAACAGAATATTATAACAAATACTTACATTAGAAAAGAGGAAATGTTTTGAATAATCTAAAAGCAGAAATAATATATATTTAAAGCATAAATATCAATAAAAATTAAATTTAAACATAGTTATTTGGAAAGATTATTATACTTGGCAAAACTCTAGCCAGACTGCTAAAAAGAGGTGACACAAATCACCAATATCAGGAATGAAAAGGAACTATTAATATAGACCCTGCAGATATCAAAAGGACAATAAGGAATACTACAAAAAACTCTGAACACATAAATTTGATTACTTAGATGAAATAGACCAATTCCTCAAAAATTAATTACTAACCTTACCCAATGTGCAACAGTTCATTTGAATAGTCTTATAACTAAAGAATATTGACTTAGTTGCTAAAAATATGTCATAGAGAAATTTTCAGGTCCTAACGGTTTCACTGGTGAATTCAACCAATATTTAAAAAAGAATTAACACAAATTCTATACAATTTCTTCTAAACAACAGAAAAAAAGGACTGCTTTCCAATTTTTAAACTAATACTACTTTGATATCAAAACTGGAAAAGATAAACCATAAAAAATTATGGACCTATATTTTTCTGATTATAGACACAAAAACCTTAACAAAATACCAGTAAATAAAATTTAATAATATGTAAAAAATAATTTTATACCATAGCCAAGTAGTAAGTTTTATCTCAGTGAAGCATGGTGGTTGGTTCAGTATTCTAAAATTGAGTAATATGATTTATCAACCAAAAGATGTAAGAAGAAAAATATCATAATGAGCAAAAAGAAATAAAAGTGAAAATTCTTGATCATTCAGAATACAAACTGTCTGAAAAATAAGAATAGGGATTAACTTTTCTCATTTTAATAAAAATCATGTAAAAATGACACCTACAGTCAATATTATGCTTAATGGTGAAAAACATAACATTCCCCACCAAGATTTGGAACAAGGCAAGAATATTATGTATTTAGCACTGTGATAGAAGTTGCAGAAAGACAAAAAATAAAATGTATACACATGAAACAGAAATAAATAAATGGAAATGGAAATGAAATGGTTGTCTCCATAGAAAACCCCAAAGCATCTACAAAATCTAAAAATAATGAGTAAGTTCAGCAAGGTCAAGAATATAAGATAAACATAAAAGTTTATATAATTCCATTTACAATCATGCAAAGAAACAAAATACTAGGTTTAAATGTAACAAAATATGTGCAAGACTGATGTGCTAGAAGCTACAAAAGTCTCATGAAATAAATAATACGTCTTAAATGTAAAAATTGGAAGAGACAAACCAGGTTCATGGATTAGACTGCTCAAACAGTAAATATGTGACCTCTCCCCTAATAATATGTTTAATGTCATTCCTGTCTAGATGTCAATGAGATTTGTTGCAGATATAGAAGAGAAAATGCAAAAGTATTAGAATTAAAAATTTAAAGGTAAACCATTTTGTAAGAAAAGGTAAAGGACCTAGAATAATCAAAATAATTATGAAATTGAAGAATAAAACATAAGCAATAAGTTTACTTGTTGTTCAGACTTATTATTTAACTACAGTGATGCAGACTGTGTGGAATTGCCAGAGAAATAGACATACAAGTTTCGCACCTTGTACAAAATTAATTTAAAATGGAACAAGGACTTATATGTAAAAGGTAATAATATAAATGTTGTAAAAATATACCACAATATATTAAGGATTTAGGACTCAACAAACAATTCTTAGTCTTAACACCCAAGGCATGATTCTTTTATTTTTAAAATATTTTATTTATTATTTTCAGAGAAAAGGGCAGGGATGGAGGAAGAAAGAGAGAGAAACATCAATGTATGGTTGCCTTTCACCTGCTCCAGCTACAGATCTGGCTGGAGACCTGGCTTGCAACCTGGTTCTGTGCCCTGGCTGGGAATTGAACCAGTGACCTTTGGGTTCACAGGCTGGTGCCTATCCACTGAGCCACCAGTCAGGGCTAAGGCATGATTCTTAAGAGGACAACAGTAAATTTGACTTCATCAAAATTAATGATGTTCTGCAAAATTCTTTGCAGAGGAGATTAAAATGTAAGTACAGACTAGAAGAAAATATTTTCAAGAAACATATACAGGGTGTGCGGGATACATTGGCAATTACTTTGCATCTTCTTGTTTCACATGCTTCATATTAATTTTGAAAAACTATGTTTCTAAGGTTATGATTTAACATTATTGTTTCAGATATAAAATATTCAATTCTGAGAGCAACCGTCATGTTGAAGGAATACAATGTTAGAGGAACCATAATTTCTGGACACCATGCTGGGCCAACTGATAAGGAAATGTGGACTTCAATAACATCCTTTTATGAACAGTTTACAATGTGAAGAAGGTATATGATGCTGATCCTGATGTCACCAAACCAACAAGGAAAATGCATAAGATAGTCAAGCATCACACAAGTCCAGATATTATACACAGAGTCCAGGAGATCATCAATGAAGATCCAGGAAAGTCAATGCACTCCATAGCATAAGGACTGCAGATGTTAGATGCAATGGTTCACAAGATTATCACTGAAGATATCAGGTACAGACTGTATGTTCTTAGAAGAGGCCAGTTTATGACACAGCAGACAAAGGAAAGGCACTTTGAAAAAGCAAGGAACCTGTCAACAACACTGAAAAATCCCAAAGGAAAACACCCTCTGATTTTTGTCTCTGATGAAAACAGGTTTCAGCAAGGTCAAATAGACAACCGAAGAAACAATAGATGGCTCTGTGAGAATCTTAATGAAGTCCCTATTGTCATGAAAATGAAATTTCCTGCTACAGTGATGGTGTTAGGTGTTGTCAGCAATGAAGAAGATATTATGACTCTGCATTTGTTTCCACAAGGCTTGAAGGTGACTGCTGATGTTTCCCTTGACGTTTTGAGAGAATGAGTTGTACCATGGATGAAGCAAGTCGCAAGTAGACATCATTTTATCTTCCAACAAGATGGTGCACCAGCACATAACACCAAAAAGGTGCAAGAATATCTCAGTGTCAATGTTCCTAAATTCTCGTCAAAGGAATTCTGGCCGCCTAGTTCACCAGATGCAAATCCTTTAGACTATTACATATGCAGCATTTGTAAGAGAGAAGTTAATAAACAACCTCATTCCATTAAAGAGGCTGTTAAAGCTAAAATTGAAAACATGATTATATCCATGGATAAAGAAAAGTGAATTAAAGCATGCTCAAGATTCCAATTTGAATTGAGTCTATTATTGCAGCCAATGGAGAATTTTTTTGAACAATTTAAAAAATGTCTGTGTTTGTGTATTTACATACAAGAATAAATTTATTTCAAAATATAATACTTTTGTGGTATATTATTTATTTTGCTAAAATTTTGCTAATTCATTGCATGCACCCTGTATGACAAAGGACTAATATTAGATCATACAAAACATCTAAAACCTCAAGAGTAAAAGCAACTAATTATCTGATTATAAAATGGTCAAAACAAATTAATAGACATAGACCCTAAGAGAATCTTCAAGGCACCAATAAAAATATGCACATGAAAATATGTTCGACAGTATTAACTAACAGAGAGACTATGGAAAACCCTGTAATGTCACTACACGTTTATCAGAATGGGTAAAATAAAATTTTCTGAGAACACCAAATGTTCATGAGGGCACAAAGAAACTGAATTACTCATACATTGATGATGAGAATGTAAAATGTATCAACCACTCTGGAAAATGATTGAGAAATTTCTGAAAAAAATCTAAGCATAAAACTGCAATATAATCCAGCAAGTCCTCTCTTGATCTTTTACCTCAGAGATATGAAAATCAATCTTCACACAAAGACCCACATATGAATGTTTATTATAGCTTTATTCATGACAGCAAAACACTGGAAACAACTTATGTGGTCTTCAATAAGTGAATATTTCAATAGAATGTGGTTTAGTAAGGAATAAGATATTGACACATGAAACAACCTACATGCATCTCTGGAGAATTATGCTGACTGAATTAAAGCCAATCTCAAAAGAATGTGGACTGAATGATTCAATTTATATACCATTTTGAAATGATAAAATTACAGAAATGCAGAACAGATTAGTAGTTGTCAGGGGTGGGGAAGAAGAATGAGAGGAATTTCATCACCTTTTCCTGAAACGTGACTGCAGCAATATCATTATCTTGGTGTTTATTGGAGAAAACTGGGCTAAGGATATGCAGCGTTTCTCAGCATTATTTCTTAAAACTGCATGCAAATCAATAATTATCTCAAAATAGAAAGTTTAATTAATAATTGCTATAAATAAAATTGCCCATTTTTATTAATCCAAAATTTCCAAGTGTCATTTCCAATAAATAAAACAAAGCAAAAAAAGTCAGTAAATCTAAAATTTTAAAAAATCTTACATATTATCTAAAATTTGACTTAGAAGAGGAAAAAGAACAAAATTACTCTCCAAGTCAAAGCTCAGAATAACATTTATTTTGTTGAATTTCCGCATTAGAATGTATTTGTATAATAACATAATAAATGTTTAAAATACACAACCACTCCATTAGTTCTATGTTGCACCCCTCTGAGTGATATCTAGAGAGTAATCATTCAATCATTTTATAAATCTGTATTACAAAACAAATTTCAAGAACATCTTGCTAAGTGCTGATGTGATGCAATAATTCTGGGTAATTCTGAGTACTCAACTTCAAAGCACTTACTAGACATATAAAAATACTGAGAATATCTCTGAACTTTCTTTACTTATCTAAACATATATTGTCATTTTCCATTTCCCAGTGTTCTATCAATGAAGACTTAGTCATGAACAAAGTTGTTTCTGAATAATTGTGAATGCCCAAAGTATAGAAAAGCCACCTTTTTCTACATACTTATTAAAATATCAGTTGACATAATTTTTTTCTTATATTTCCCATCCTTACCATTTCAAATATTGAATCAGACCCATTTGTCTTTCCCTGATTCTCTGGACTGAAAACATAAATACTCACTGATTAAAGAGTCCATTTCTTATCTTCTTTAAAACAAACAAACCACAAAACAACCACTGCAAAAATTATTCTAGGTGTGCTGAACAAGAGAGAGGGCAAAATGTTTATGAAAGTAATGAACTAATGGGCTATGATTTTAGAATATAGTGGGTACATTTTCTTGGGCTCTTGATGTAAAGACACATCCACTGTCCCTAATTCTTGGGTTATTTTTTTCTTTAAGTAAGAAAGTATACAAAACCTTCATTTGTTAATCATTCAGTAATATACCTTGAAAACTTGCATTTGTGTGTATTTATTTACATGTTCCTATTGTGTCAAAAAGTAACAAGATCACAAACTAATACTTAATGTCATAGAGTGACTCTGCATACTATTAAAAATGTCATTGTCCTAATTCCCATGTTCCTATACTTCATTAAATCAGACAGGGAAAGATCTTGAAATTAATGGTTTTCAGATAGTTCTTTGTATTGATTCACAGAAATCTTTGAGAAGACAGGGACTCATTGAACTACATAAATAACCTTTGATTAACAAATATCAGTTTTGCTGACCTCAAATTTTGTCTGTATGTTTGTTTTAATTTATCTGTAGCACACAAGCAATAGCTACCACATTGCAAGTTTTTCTGTGTTTGAGAACAGTCTTTTTTCTTTTCTTTTTATTTTAAGTGGGCACATAAATCTCCCAAATTTTTTTGTACAAGAGAATTTTTAATTAAATTCATTGGAGTGACATTAGTTAATAAAATGGTGTAGGTTTCAAGTGTACAATTCTATAATATATAACCTGAACATTGCATTGTCTTTACCACCTACCACCCGAAGTCAAATCTCTTTTCATCCTTATTTTCTCACCTAACCAGTAATCCAAGCTTGCAAGGTTTACCTGAACTTTAAAATTCATAAGCCAACTCATCTATTGAATTTTCCTTTCTTTGATCTTTTGTGACATTGATGTCTTACAGTCAAAAAGAGTTTCCAATTTCTGGCAAAAAATATTGAATTTGATCTTGATGTCCACGTATTATTTTCATTTTAATCACAGATTCTGAATGTGACTTCATAAAACTATTTTGTAATACCTTTACCCCAATTTGGTTTTAATTAATATATTTTAATATTACAAATATATGAAATGTAAAACAACTTAACAAAATAATCCAATAATATTTTCCATCAGGGTTATGCTAATCTTATACAGAGGTTTTAGAGATTTAGGCAATGTGTTTTTTGTTTTTTTTTTTAACTTTTTTTTTTTTTTAAGATTTTATTTCATTATTTTTAGAAAGAGGGAAAGGGAGAGAGGCAGAGAGTGAGAGAGACATCAATGTATGGTTGCTTTTCACCTGCTTCCAGCCACAGACCTGACTGGAGAACTGGTTTGCAACCTGGTTATGTGCCCTGGCTGGGGAATCGAACCTGTGACCTTTGGGTTCGCAGGCCGGCACCTTATCCACTGTGCTACCAGCCAGGGTTAGGCAATGTGTTTTATATTATAAGTAGAATTTTGTATTTCCCAGAAGTCTCAAGGCACAATTATCCAAATGTATTAATTTAAAACATTATGTGTGAGCCCATTAAAGCATTTAAACTTGGAAAACTATTAAACTTAGCAGCAGTAAATAACAGCCTGGTGTTGTAGTTGTACAATTGCTGACTGCTACAGGTACCATGAAAAAAAACAAAAAACAAACCAAGAGTAGGTTTAATTGACTGAAAATAAAAAATGCAGATTATCAATGATATATATGGTTATAGTTATATAGTTTAAACATGTAACATTTTTCTGCTGCAGGCTCAAATTTGTGGTATATAAATGTGCTTCCAAATCTCCATAACTATATATTATATAACTTGATATAATTTTAAATTACTTGATATAATTGTATGCATTTTTCTAAAAGAGTCTTGGGGCTTTTCACAAAGTAAGGATTTATCTCTGTATACAGCGACCTCATCAGCAAATTCAATGTTAAATGTATAGTAGATGCTTGAAAGCTGTTATTTGTTTATGCAAGTTCATCTCTCATCAGGGCTATTGAATTACACTTCATATCTTTAATACAAACTTCATTAATCAACTTTTCCTCTTACTGAATAATACATTTCCTGATTTCTATTTTAATTAAAATTTTGGTAACATTTGTTAATAGCATTATATAAATTTGGGTGTACAACTTTATATGATACCTATATACCTTATGATATTCTCATGAACCAAATCCCAGTTTTCTTCCATCACCATGTATTTGACCCCTTTTTCCCTCTTTTAACCACCATTCTGTTCTCTATTTCTATGAGTTTTTTTCTGTTTTTGTTTGTTTGTTTGGTTGTTGCTTTTGTTATATACCCACATATGGGTGAAATCATATGGTTCTTGTCCTTTCTTTCTGACTTAGCATAATAATCTCAACATCCTTCCATGTTATCACAAATGTCAATATTTCATCTTTTCTTAATGGTTGAGTAGTATTTTATTGTATATATGGGTCACATTTTCTTTATCCAATTTTCTGTTGAAGGGCACTTAGCTTGTTTCCTTGTCTTGGCCATTGTGAATAATGCTGCAATGAACATAGGGTAGATATATGTGTACAAATAATTGTTTTTTATTATTAGAAGCCTGATTTGAAAGAATAAAGCTTAACGTTATATAATCTTATCTGTTTAAATGAATAGATAAAAGTAGAACAGTATTTTTGTCTTTAAGTGCTCAATTTGTGACTTCAAACATTTGCTTAAGAAACTTATGACATAATGATAAATGAATGTTGAAAAACTTACATAAACTTTCAAGAAAGTATTAACTTGAGCACTAAAAAGAGGAATTATTTCAAATGGAAGGATTCATCCTACATACTTATACCCAGAAGAGAAATAATAAGACTTTATTCTTTACGCACCACTGGAAAACTTAACTGTGAAAACTCTTTCATAGAGCAGGGGAAAAGGCAGAAGTCACTAGTATCCTACACAGTAATCCATGCCTGACCATGTTGGAGCCTTGTATTTATGTGATTAGTCTAAGTTGTTTGTCTTGCAAATCATTCAAACCTATAAAACTAGGCTGATAGCAATTTGTACACTTTTCTTTTTTTAAGTCTGAACAACAGACAACTCTGATAGTCATTTCTATAGCTCTCTAATAATAACTTTTGAACTAAATTTAAAATCATGATAAGTAAGCTATATCTTGAGAACATATTGCTTATAGGGATAAAATATTCTCAAATAAAAGTCGAGTCAGTTCTGCTAAAACATTAAAGCATTAAAGTCACCTACAAAACACTTCAGTTTACAGAATGTGGGCATATACTGCTAAAGGCTTTTTCAGTAACTGAGCCTAATAGACAAATGAGAGTAGATATTGGCAAGCTTTGGTCTTCATGCTGACCTGCCTCTTAGCTTGGGGCTGACAGAAACCATCCTTAGTATGAAGCAGGGCTCCTGCTGGGTACATCCAGGCCCAACAGAAACAGCCACACTGCAGATCCCTTTGTACCTCCCAACATGTAGCTCAGGGCCTGACACAGGTAGTGACTGATATTGATCTGCAGTGGATCTGCTCACAAGGAACCCCAGAACTGACACAACCAGGGGATCAGACCACATCAGAACACAATAAGCTGCACACACAAAAGGAGATCTTGACAGACACAAGTCCCTGTTGCGGCAAATTCATCTTTGTGGAGAGCCAACTCTTCCACAGGGGAGGAATGTTCAAGTTTTATACAAAATTTGATACAGATTTGTTGCTATATTTGCTCAATGACTTTAAATGCAATGGCCACATACTACCCGTGTTCAGTCAATGTGAACCATGGTGTCCATTCTCCATGGCTGCAGATTTCATCCATGTCACACAAACCATTCTTATTATATTAATAAAGGTTGGACTTTATCTGGACAGACCTCTTATGTGTGTATGTGTATATTAATAGACTTAGACAATCACCATACTTATACCGTATCTCTAGATTAGAATCATGGAAGGGGCATGTAAGTAAATGAAATTATTCTAAAATAAAATTAAATTAATTCAAAAATTAAATTTAATATACTCAAGCAAATTTAGAATCAAGTTATGTACATCAGAGTTTTTTCTTTAATTAGTGCTAATTTCTGATTATATATTTGTCTTTTTATATGGTGCTACTGAATTATCTATATTTTTCATTATTCTTTTTTCCACAGAGATTTATAAATTTTAAATTTCAAATGTATCCCAAATATAACTATAAAGGGATCATCTCCTTTTATATAAAATGTTTACAACTTATTTTCTCAAGTAAAAAGCTAAAAGTGAAATCAGGTCAAATGTATTTTCATTTAATTTGGTAAGGCTTCCTTTTGACATATTGAGAAATAAATTATTTTAAAATATATTTTTCATAAATATCATGACATAAGACTTTTAGTGATAGATTTAATATCATAGTTCTACTATGCTTTAATATTTAATATTTAGGATTAGTTTTTATTATTGCTGTATCAAGTTATAAGTTTTATAGATTTATTATAATTTTAATAGGTGTGAATCTTTGTCTAGGCACATAATTATAATTTGCCTTGTTTTGTCAAAATTGTGTTTTATAAACTTATCAATTAGTAAATATTTTGCCCACATTTAAATTTTACATAAAATATTAAAGTAGTTGATCATGAAAAATAGCACTATACAAGTTAAACCTTGAATAATTTGAAAATGCCTTTACACTGTAAGTTCTACAGTAGACCAAAGCACTCCTGAGAGATTTAAAGTTTGAAATGGCTTTTTAAGAATCCTAAGTGGGGGTTCAAGTCTTAAATGTATGATTTTATTTATAATAACACAGTAATTGCTGTTTATCATATTTGTTTTGAGATTTATTTTACCATTGACTAATCTAATTACTGCATAATATTTATAATCTCTGTGTTTCATTAATAGCATATAAAACCTACATTTCAACTCTTTAGAGAGTTTAATTTGCACTTAAATCACAGTACTTCAATAGCTCTTATTTGTTTTGAGTTGCTGGTCTTTAAATATTGAATGCTATAGTATTTCAGCATAGCTTGCTATACTAAGAAAATTATAGTCTTTGTTCCTTCCTTTTCAAAGCCTTGTGCCTGCACAGGTTAAGAAGTATCTTTCCTTCGTTTCAATAAGACTGTGAGAAGAATGAGGGATACAAAGATATTAATAAATATTTTAAGAGAAAATATGAGTAAAAAAATGAGTGTTGCTTGACTGAGGACTGTCGCTATCAACTATGTTGAACATTGACATACAGAATTATAAAAACAAGAGCCATCATATATAATACCATATACCTGAAGGTGAGATATTATTTTTATTAGTTTACCACAAATCAGAAATTGACCTTCCACTTGGAAGACACAGATGCTGGCTCTGGTCCAATTCTTCATGAACGATACATGCTTAAAGTACACATAGAAAGGAGAGAAATCAGCAAGATGGCCAAATAAGATGCCCCTTGTTCATATGCCCCTCAGCATATCAGTAATTTGCATCATCCATAATCAGAAGTGCCTTTATGGGAGCTTTGGGCACCAGGAAACTGTGAAACCTTAGTGCATTCCAAGACCAAGAACAATTCTGAGAAGTCAGGTTTGCAGGCAGGTGGCTGACTTGCTCACTGTGCTCCCAAGTGGAGACCTGAAAACAGCTCCAACCCTAAACATTTGTCTACAGCACCATTTGATTTTGGCTCCGTCACCAGCACAATATGCCAAGGGACCCAGAAGGAGTCATGCCCACCTCAGTCCAGGCTGTGGACTATGAAGTGGTCCATGAACCAGCTCCAGCCTGTCTTGACACCGTCTGGGAACTGCTGAAGGTAACCCCACCAAACTTGGTCAGGCTGTAGATTCTAAAAAGACCCTGTACCTAGGCTCCAAACTAAGTACAGCTGTCATTCACTAACAGTCATGCTGGCACTTCCAGAGATCCTGAAAGGCCCTGTACACAACTCCAACTTCCTCACAGCCACAGTATGCCAGCA
The DNA here is from genome assembly GCA_004026585.1 of Noctilio leporinus. NCBI lineage: Eukaryota > Metazoa > Chordata > Mammalia > Chiroptera > Noctilionidae > Noctilio > Noctilio leporinus. The sequence goes on along the minus strand of PVIW01001370.1, from coordinate 67,509 downwards.
ATTTTGAGGGTTCTGAGTCTCAGTGGGAGACACTCCCATCTCTGCACCAGGAGAACCTGAAATGGTGGAATATTTGACTCTAGGCCCCACCCAGATGCAGTATCTCATCTGCATCACCCAGATGCAGAATAGTCCTGCTGGCACAGGGACCTAGCTGGAGACACTCCCAACTGTACCCCACAGGATCCTGAAGACCTATACACTCAGCTCCAGACCCGTCATGGCCAACACACCAGCTGACCTGATGGCCCAGGAACATACCAGAAAGCACTCACCTCTGTGCTTCCTGGAATAGCTCTATGCCCAGCTGCAAGGGGACTAGACTGGTCCACCCAGGGACCTGGGGGGAAACATGCTCATTCATGCTTTAGAGCCAGCTCTGCAGACCTCAGGCTTTGCTGAGGATCCCAAAACAGACTGGGGGCTCAGTTTTGTTATCTCTCAGCCACACTCCAGAGCCAGATTGGCCCACCAAGAGACTCATCCTGTGACCAAACAGCAAACTTTCCAGGGATCTGACAGGAACCCAGTAATAGGCCCACTGTCTGAGGACAGTTGGGGACCCTGAAGTTGACCCTAGACCCAAAGCCAACCTAAACTAAATAAGGTACTGGAAGCAGCTCCCTCTATCCAAGGACCCAACAGGACCCACGTCCATCTGCATCCCTGTGAAAAGCCTGCCATGCTCAGACCCCACAGCCAACCCAGCAATAGCCTCATAGGAAACTCCAGCCAGGCATGACTGTTGTTCCAGACATAAACTGATCAACTTAGGGAGCAAAGAATCTTTTCAGGACATTGAAAATACTCATTGTGATATGACACCATATAACAGATAACAGGTCATTAGACATTTGTCCAAACCCATAGACTAGACAACACCTAGAAATGTCAACTGTGGCTTATGTGTGGTTATGATGGGTGAATGCAGGTTCACCAATTCCACCAAATGTATCACCCTGGTGGGATGTTGATAAATGATAGAGGCTATACATCTGTGAGCCTAGCGGGTGTACCTGCTCCTAAGTTTTGCTGTGAACCTTGCATTACTCTAAAATAATAAAAAATAAAGCCCTGACTGGTGGCACAGTGGATAGGCACTGGCCTGCGAACCCAAAGGTCTCTGGTTTGATTCCCAGCCAGGGCAACATAACTAGGTTGGAAGCCAGGTCTCCAGCCAGGTCCATAGCTCGAGGCAGGTGAAAGGTGACCATACATTGATGCTTCTCTCCCTTTCTGTCTCTCTTCTTTCCCTCTCTCTGAAAAACAATAAATAAAATCTTTTAATAAATAAAATAATAAAAAGTAATTTTAAAACCTTAGAGCAATAAAATTCCATTTATTGCTGCTTCATTTCTCATCTCCATATTTTATAAATTCACAACACATTTTTATTAATTTTTCATTCAAAATGGCATGTGTTTTTAAAAAATGCAAATAAAATTATAATAAAATGCTCCCTTGTATTCACTTATATATTCACTCTTTTCAGTAGTAGTCATTTTTTCCTGCATTGCTCATTATCCATTGATATCATTTACCATCAATATGTTGTTGTTTTGTTTTGTTTTACTTTAATTTTTTTATTGTTGTTTAATTACATTTATCCCATTTCCCCCCACTTCTCTCCCCTGCTCCACCCTCCCCATTGTGCTTCCCACAGTCAATCCCACATGTTGTCCATGTCCATAGGTCATCCATGCTAGTTCCTTGACTAAACTGCACCCCTTCTTTGCCTCTTTCTCCCTGCTCCCCCAGCACACTGAAACTGTTTCTTGTTTCCATGTCTCTAGTTCTGTTTTGCTTGTTTGTTTTTTTTTTTGTTCATTAGTCTCCAGTATTGGGTGAGACATATAGTATTTGTCTTTCACTGACTGGCTTATTTCATTAAGCATAAAACTCTCCAGTTCCATTCACGTTGTCACAAAAAGTAGAAGTATCTTCCTTCTTTCTGCTGTGTAGTATTCCATCGTGTAAATGTACCAAAGTTTTTTGATCCATTTGCCCACCAATGGGCACTTAGGTTGTTTCCAAAACTTGGCTATTGTAAATAGCACTGCTATGAACATAAGAGTACATAGGTTCTTCTGAATTGGTGTTTCAGGGTTCTTTGGGTATAATCCTAGCAGTGGAATTGCTGGGTCAAAAGGCAATTCCATTTTTAGTTTTTTGAGGACATTGCATACTGTTTTCCATAATGGCTGCACCAGTTTGCAATCCTACCAACACCAGGATTCCCGTTTCTCCACATCCTCACCAACACTTGTTTGTTGAGTCGTTAATAATGGACATTCTGACAGGTGTGAGGTGGTATCTCATTATCTCTCTGATGGCTAGTGATGTTGAGCATTCTTTCATATGCCTATGGGCCCTCTGTATGCCCTCCTCAGAGAAATGTCTACTCAAGTACTTTGACCATTTTTTAATTGGGCTGTCTGCCTGTCTCTCAGATGTTGAGTCAAGTAAGTTCTTTATATATTTTGGATATCAAACTCTTGTCTGAGGAATCATTGGCAAATATGTTTTCCTATATAGTTGGTATTCTTTTAATTGAGCTGGTGTTTCCTTCAGCTTTTCAATTTGATGTAGTCCCATTTGTTTATTTGTTCCTTTATTTCCTTTGTCCTTGGAGAAGTATTGGTGAAAATATTGCTGTGTGGGATATCTGAAATTTTACTTTCTGTGTTTTCCTCTAGGACTTTTATGGTGTCACAGCTTATGTTTGAGTCCTTTATCCACCTTGAGTTAATTCTGGCATATGATGTAAGTTGGTGGTCTAGTTTTATTTTTTTGCATGTGCCTGTCCAGTTCTCCCAACACCACTTGTTGAAGAGACTATTTTTGCTCCATTTTGTGTTCCTTCCTGCTTTGTTGAATATCAATTGACCATAGAGTCCTGAGTTTATTTCTGGGCTGTCTGTTCTGTTCCATTGATCGACTGGGTACACGCAGTAAAGTGACAAAATTTTAGCAAAATAACATACCACAAAAGTGTTATATTTTGAAATAAATTTATTCTTATATGTAAATAATAAACAGTCATAATTTTTTTTTTTAATTTTCAAAAATGTCTCCATTGGCTGCATTGATAGACTCAATTCAACTTCAGAATTTTGAGCATTCTTTCATTAACTTTTCTTTATCCATGGACATTATCATGTTTTCAATCTTAGCTTTAATAGCCTCTTTATTATAATGAGGTTGTTTATTAACTTCTCTCTCACAAATGCTTCACACATAATAGTTTAAAGGATTTGCATCTGGTGAACTAGATTTCCTTTGACCAGAATTCAGGAACACTGACACTGAGACATTCTTGCACCTTTTTGGCGTTATGTGCTGGTGCACCATCTTGTTGGAAGATAAAATGATGTCCATTTGTGACTTGCTTCATCCATGATACAACTCATTCTCTCAAAACATCAAGGGAAACATCAGCAGTCACCTTCAAGCCTTGTGGAAACAAATGCAGAGTCATAATATCTCCTTCATTGCTGACAACACCTAACACCATCACTGTAGCAGGAAATTTCATTTTCATGACAATTGGGACTTCATTAAGATTCTCACACAGCCACCTATTATTTCTTCTGTTGGCTATTTGGTCCTGTTGAAAATTCTTTTCATCAGAGAAGAAAATCAGAGGGTGTTTTCCTTTGGGATTTTTCAATGTTGTTGGCAGGTTCCTTGCTTTTTCAAAGTGCCTTTCCTTTGTCTGGCCTCTTCTAAGAACATACAATCTGTATCTGATATCTTCAGCAATAATCTTGTGAACCACTGCATCCAACATCTACAGTTCTCTTGCATGGAGCACACTGACTTTCCTGGATCTTCATTGATGATCTCCTGGATTCTGTGTACAATATCTGGACTTGTGCGAATCTTGCATACCTTGTGAGTTTCCCCTGTTATAGTGGCGACATCAGGATCAGCATCTACACCTTCTTCATGTTGTCAACTGTACATAAAGGGATGTTATTGAAGTCCACAATTTCCTTATCAGTTGGCCCAGCATGGTGTCCAGAAATTATGGCTCCTCTAACATTGTATTCCTTCAACATGACAGTTCCTCTCAGAATTGAGTACTTTATTTCTGAAACAATGATTTTTTTTTTAAAGATTTTATTTATTATTTCCAGAGAGAGGGGAAGGGAAAGAGGCAGAGAAGGAGAGAAACATCAATGTATGGTTGTCTTTCACCTGCCTCCAGCCACAGACCTGGCTGGAGACCTGGCTTGCAACCTGCTTATGTGCCCTGGCTGGGGAATCGAACCAGTGACCTTTGGGTTCGCAGGCCGGCACCTTATCCACTGTGCTACCAGCCAGGGCTTGAAACAATGATGTTAAATCATAACCTTAGAAACATAGTTTTTCAAAACTAACAAGAAGCATGTGAAATAGAGAGATGCAAAGTTATTGCCAGTTGATTGCATGCACCCTGTATATCTAGTCTTATGCCAGTATCAGACTGTTTTGATGACAGTAGCCTTGTAGTATAGTTTGATATCTGGTATTGTGATTCCTCCTACTTTGTTCTTCTTTCTCAAGATTGCTGTGGCTATTTGTGGTCATTTTTGGCTCCATATAAATTTTGAAGTTTTTTTTTCTATATCTGTGAAATATATCATTGGTATTTTAATTGGGATTGCATTGAATCTATAGATTGCTTTGGGTGATAAAATTATAATAAAATGCTCTCTTGTATTCACTTACATGTTCACCCTTTCCAATAGCAGTCATTCTTCCTGCATTGTTGGTTGTCCATTGATATCATTTACCATTGATACTCTGTTATTTCTTCTATTGCACAACTACTGGATACCACTTCTTGTAATTTTTTCTCTGACAAGTTCCACTTTATATTTAGTTTTTAAAATATAAAATTTTGTTCAACTTATTAGCATTTTGAAATATCATTTCATTTTCTTTTATCTCTTGTCTTTTCAAATGAGAAACCAGCTTTGATTTTTATTGTTATTCACATGAGAGCAATGTATCTTTTTCAAATTTTCCCCTAGATTCTTTTAATTTGTGTTGGTTAGTCTTAATTTTGTTACTGTTGCTGTTTATTTTTTGTCTCTCAGCAATTTGAGTCTGCATCTCAGTGTGGTTTTCTTTCTATTGATGCTACTTGGAAATTGCTGAGCTTCATCAGTCTCTAGGGAATTTCTGCACTTAAATTCAGTTTATAGCTAAACTCATCAACCAATATATCCATTTTTTAATATTTTCTCTTTTAGCTTTAGAATACCCAGGTAATGCTTCTGTTAGAGTTTCCAACAGTCTAGGAAATTTTCCAGATGTGAGCCACACATTTTGTATCAATTTCTACCAATTCCTTCTACCATACTTACAATAATTATAGTTAAGCCCTTGTATAAGTCCCATATTTGGGTACTCTGTGGATCTGCTTCTATTGACTATCTTTCCTTTTGATTATGTTATAGCTTTTGTTTTCTCTTTTGTTTTTGTATTGTTTATGCTATTACACTTGTCCCTGATCATTCTCCCTTTTCCCACTTCTACCCAGTCCCATCCTCTCAGTCAACCTCAATGTTTTACTTATGTCCATAGGACCAGAATAAATGTCCTTTGGTTAATCTCTTCGCCATCTTTCATCCAGTCCTTCCTTTGTGATTGCATCCTAATTATATATAAAAAGATAGTAGAAAGTGTAGGAAATAATATTTACAGACTAAATGTGTATTTACTCCTTGGACCACTTGAGTTAGGCATAAATCTATCTATTGCATTATTTAGCTGAATCTGGGCTTTGTTGCAGCTTTTGTTTCAAGGACAGATATAACTCTCCCTTCAATAGTGTTTGTCATCAAAAGATCAATGAGATGTCAGATTTCTATCTCTAATTTTCAGTCTAGATCTTGGGCAGCTCGGAAGGTGTTTTTTTTGTTGTTGTTGTTTTGTTTTTTTCCTCCCTCCAGTGGAGCCCCTTTTTTCTGTACCTAGGACAAAATTCCTCTCCACTTTGATGCTCCCATAATTTTGTGTTCTGCTGCTGTAACCTGGGAAGGCCCTAGCTTTTAGTATACTACCATTAACTCAGTGAGGGCCTTTAGCTCCTATTGGGTATTTTCCCCAATGCCCTGTCCTAAACGCAACCTTTAGGATGCTACTAAACTAAACTCATTAAGACCCTTGCTCTAGTCTGAGTATTTGTATTTCTCCAAACTTCATTATGTTGAAAATCCAATGCCTAAATGGTTGCATTAGTATGTTGGGATTTAGATATGTAACTAGGTCATGAGGGCTTGATCTTGAACTTCCAGTCTCCATAACTGTGAGAAATACATCCTGTCATTTATAAGCTACCGATATATAGTGTTTTGTTATAACAGCATAAAAGAACTAAGACAACTCTATTCTGTAAGGATATCTTTCTCAGCTCTCCTGCCCTTTCCCAGCCTTTATCACACTATTTTGTGCCTTTTGTAGGTGGCATGTGGGAAGGAATTAGCAGGTACATCCTCATTAGATCTGTAAGTCTGCTCTGGATTCCAGTCCAACAGTCCAATGTATTATATTAAAAAATTCTCTCAAATTTAAGGCACTGCTTCTTCTCTCCCGCTATAGCATACATGGTGGAATAAAGGCAGGTTTAAGGTTGTGAACATGGGAAATACAGAGTGCATTCTTGCATTATTGTTTATTATTGCTATATTATTTTCCATGTAAATAACTATAAACCAAACTTTGCCCCACCTTGTATTTACCTTTCCTAATCTTGTGTCATCAGGTGTGGGAAAAATATGAAACTCATTTCTTTCAAGAAGTGTTCATTTTTGAAGTTCAGGGTTGTTTTTTGTTTGTTTGTTTGTTTGTTTGTTTTTTTCAGTTTATTTGCATTATCCAATTTCTGATAGGCAATCTAAAACAATGAATTTGCTGCCTACCTATCTTTTATCCCTTTGGTAAATATGGTACAATGCTCTCTTGAGATTTTCTACACCATGACCAGAGATATAACTCATTATTTTTTTAATCTTTTACTACCCTTGTATATTAGCTGTGATTCTTGTAAGAATAGAGGATGCACTCCCTTTTTAATCTATGATGATTTTTACTTTAATGACTTATGTACTTAATACACTAACTTCACTCCAAACTCCTTAATTGGATTATTTCCCTTGACTTCTTTTTTAATTTGAAAGTGTGCTTTGGTTGTGTGCTTAAATATTTTTAGAACAAGGCAATCTGATAACTAATTAGATAATAAATAAATGAATAATCCATTTGATTTTATATTGATTATTTTTGGTAAAGTGACTATAAAGTGTACATATGAAGTCTGTCCAGAAGGTACACTTAGCCATGTAATATGAAAAATAGAGACATTTATTAAAGAATATATAAGATACAATGTACACAGGATAATGATGCCTCAGTCGCCTTCAAAGTTGGCACCTTGGGACCTCACACAATTTTCCCCAATGCTATCAGCTGCCCTGTCATACTTTCCTGACTCTCATCCATGATCTGAAGTCCCTTCCCTTTCAAAGGTGATTTTAGTTTGGGAAAAGCCAAAAGTTGCAGGGTGCCAAATTTGACTGTAGTGGGGCTGAGTCACCTGGGTGATTTCATGTTTTGCAACAACAACAAAAAGCCCTGCAGGAGGCATCATGAGCAGGCACATTGTTGTGATGAAACTGCCAATCTCCAGTTGCCTGTAGCTATGGCCTTCTGAATCATCTGAATAATTTCTGTGGAGGAATGCTCAAGCTTAATGCAAAATTTGATGCAGGTTCATTGCTCTGCTCACTCATTTTGAATGTGATGTGATACCCACAGAGTACCCATGCTCACTCAATGGCATCTACTACTGTCCCCTGACCCCTGACTAGTACAGTGAAGTCATTATTGTTCATACACGAGCATTCCAGACCACTTTCCTTGGCTGTCAGGTTACACTGATGTTGCACAAACTGTTCTTGTAAACTATTCTCATTATATTAACAATGGCTGGACTTTTACATGACAGATCTCCTCGTATAAGTGTACTTTTGACCTTATATCCTTTGCAAGATGTATGGGTAGTCACTAGTGCAGGGTAAACAGAAACAATGCCAGACCTCCACTGAAATCTTTTTTTTTTTTTGTCTCTAAAGGGCTTCTTATTTGGTACTTGAAAGTTACTCTTATCTTAACCGCCAGTTGGTCATTGACTGAAAAGGGCAGATGTTCAGAGGCTTCTGATTCAAAAACAGCTAGATCAGAGAATTACTTACATCAGCTATGGTGCTGATGAATTACAATAAACTTAGTGGCTTAACACAATACACTTTTTTAAAATCTTGAATTATATAAATCAGGCATCTGACATCGATATTACTGGGATACAATTAAGTTTGTCAGGGGCATTTATTTATGGGGGATTTTACAGAGAATCTGTTTCCATTCCTTTTCCAGTTTCTAGAAGCCATCCCACTCCTGGGCCCATTCCTCCACCCTCTATTTTCAAGCCAACAAGAAGAGGTTGATTGCATCTCATGAAACATCACTCTGAACCCTCTTTTAACTCTCTCTTCCCCTTTTCAAGCCATATTCATGAGTTCTAAGGATTGGGGTATAGACATCTTTGGAAGACATTTACTTTACCTATCATAGTCGCATCGTGACTTCATACTTTTATAAACATCCTAGTTCACATTATTATATCTTTAAAAGCTTCAATTTCCTTCTTTGCAAAATGGGAGTAGTCATCCTAGGTTTGCTTATTTGTTGTTAGGAATATATATAAAATGTTTAGTGTAGAACTTAACAAAAAAGACATAGTCAATAAGTGCTAGTTATAGTTGTTGATAATTAATACAACTAGAGGATGGAGACACAAGAAAAATATCCTTAATTATATATATTTTTATTGATTCTTCCTGCATTTTTATAATTTGCTGATTTGCTGTATTTATTGCAAAGATACTTAGAAATGCTTAAATATAATTTGGAGATGTATATCATTAACATTATTTTAATGGGTTACTACTATACATAGAAAAAACAGATAATCATAAAAACATTATATTGTTTAACAATATTTCTATAATTAGAGAGCTTAACAGCAAAATTTGGTCTATGATGTTAAGAATGCTAATTGCTGTCCCGACCAACTCTGTGAGCAATATAAGGATGCCAATACCATCTTGGCATTTGCATCTGTTTTCTATGACAGTCACTAAAGATGGCAGAAATATATATACATTTTAACAAGCTGCTCAAATATTCAAAAACATATTTGTCTTGGCAGGGCACTTTTAAAAATTATTGTCAGAGATGAGATTTCTAGAAAATATAAGTTTTAATCAATAAAACATGTTTTCTTCTGAATTTACCTGTGAGTAAATGTGTGTATTTTCTAACCAGTTGTTCAAATTGAATTCTGATAAGTTTAAGCAAAAAGGAGAAAAAAAGGAAATAATTGTTCTTTCATATTAAAACTTATACTTCAATTATTAACCAAATTTATCATATATTATGCTCTTGAAACTTGGATTTTCTGTAAGATATAGCTACATAGATTTATAGACATCCTTCTAATTTTAAAGTATTTTTTCCCCTAACAACCTTGTTAACTCTAATCCTGCAGGAACTTTTAAATAAACTCAAAGACATTGTTGCTCCTCAAGAACACTGAAAACAACCCTAACTAAGTCTGATTTTCTAAGGACACCTTCTTAAAAGCATAATGATCAGCCCTGGATGTCAGAAGCTAGACTGTAATAGTTATACTTTAAATATTCACCCAGCCTGGATAGTCTATATGTAATAGTAAGTGGAGGGGACCTTTAACTTTAGAATATCAGGACAATAACAAATAGGAGAATGCCTTCCCTTATAGAGCAAGAATTTTAAAATTGATTTAAACATAATTGTATAAATAGCTACAAAGAGGATATAGTAAGTTTTGTTAGGAAACCTCTTGCTGATAACTAAGTATTTCCCCTTTAATTCAATGGAGTTCATTCCTTCTTGATTATACTTAACTCTATAATGGCATCTCTATCAGTTTGAATGGACAGAGAGCATCCTAGTCCCCTTCAGCACAATATTCTGGGCTTTGGTGAAGATAGTAAATCCATGTCTGCTATCTAAACTGAAATTAGTTACATCCCTAGGTAGAGAAAAATAAAGATAGCATGCAAATTCCTACAGAAAACTTGAAAAAGTGCCATTGACAACAACTTGTGGTTGCTCATGTATCTCCCTATTTAACTTCCCACCAGAAGAGTAAGACTATACACTTCACACTAAGGATGTTCCTGAAAAGCCTAACATTAATTAGGAGACTAAACATATAGATTAACATGTAGACAAAGCTCTTCGTATTTTTTAATTTGGAATACAAAGTCTTCTTAGACAAAATATAATCCTAACCTGATTATTTTAAAACATATAAACCTATAAATACAGTTTAACACCTCAATCAAAACTTACCTGGATTGTCCCTGACCTTGGCTGGGAAACTCAATTGGTTAGAGCATTGTTCAGGCCAATGTTGAGGGTTTGATCTCCATTCAGGGCACATACAAAGAGCAACCAATGAAAGCAAAAATGGGTGAAACAACAAATTGATGTTTTCTCTCTCCCTCCATCTCTCTTTCTAAAATTAAAATTTACAAAGATTTACCTTGATCTCTCAAACAGAAAATAGCAAACTGAATAAACTGCTCCATGTTTAATGTGAATCAATATATTTTATAAATATACTTCCACTTCTCTCTTCCTTCTAGAATTATACACACGTATTTAACACAACTGAGCTTTATTATAAGAGATACATAAGTGTATGAAAATGTGCTCATTTATTATTCAGAGTTCTAAAGTCTTATTGTTTATATAATCAGGTTCATACCAATTTGTTTATTAATTAATATTAGCATATAATTTTTCCATTAGTGGACATTTGGTCGTGTCCAAAACATCTAGAGAGGTGCCGAGAGATACATGATACTTGGTTCTGTCCAAAATGTCCAGGGGCACATTTAGTCCATAGTTTGTATACTAATGGCTGTTCAAGTTTGGAATACCAACCTAGGTACCTCATTAGCCCATTGTGCCATTATCACATAGGCTAACAAGGTGAAACAAGTTCATATGGCAAACAATACAGCCATGGCAGTTATTGGAGCAAGAAAACATGATTTTTTATGTGTTCATCTTGAAAATTGAAAGTAGAAATAAACTTCATGGTCCATTTGAACCCAGGGACATCTTTAGTGTGGACATTTTGGACAGGACCAAATAGCAAGGTCCTTTTGGCATGGACTGCATGTCTCCTGGGAAATTTTTGACACGTCCTACAAAAATATTTTTCTATATGTATCACATTAGGAGATTTTCACTATTTTAGGGCAGAAAGAACATGCATGAATGACCTCGTAGAAGCAAAAACAACACAGCCTATCCAATGCTAAAAATTCTGTTTCTTTGCCTTTGCCTTTATTGTTCTTATGATGACGAGTTAAAAAGAAAAGAAAAGCAAAGCATATCATTCTGAGTAAATTTGTGTTCTCACAGTTTGAGAAACAGGACCCTGTGAGCCCTGGATTGACAGAGCCAGTTAGTGCCCACACTGGTGTGCCACCTCTCAGGGTACAGGTGATCCAGGTCAGATTCGAAGGAACAAACAGGACCCGGGAGCTCCTCCGGGTGCAGAGCCGTTCTCCCAGGAGGGGCCCGGGGAGGGAAGCCTGTGTGCGGGACTTTTTCTCTCAGCGGCGCCCCTCCCCAAAGTTGGCCTCTTTGGCCTGGAGATCTCAAGGGAGCAAAGGCACCAGGGTTGCAGTTCTCAGCGATCCCGGCAACTTGGGGGTCGCCCTTGTCCCGTGTTTGGCCGCCCCACCCAGCCAGCTAGTTAGTCTAGCTCTCCTGCGTCTGCCCAGGGTCGCAGAGCGCCAGCTCACTCAGTCTGAGAAGCGGGGAGCGTTTGTCTCCAGACGCCCGAGAGCACAGCCTCGGTCCCCTCCGGCCGCAGGCTCCCGTCACCCGTGTCTACACCCGGGAAGGAGACAGGGGCCAACCCGCTGTGGACACAGCGCGCAGAGGCTGGAGGCGCCAGAGCTCCCCTCCGGGCTGCTGCCAATAAAGTCCTTTCTGCGTCCTTCCGAGTCAGAGCCTCCGCGGGGCAGGGGGTGGGTGGAGGTGGAGGTGGAGGTGGAGGTAGAGGGCAACAGTGAGGACGAGAAAATCTCCCATAAGTAGTTTGACCTTTGTGGGCACCCATCCTCCTTTGGGAAAGTGGCTCATCGGCTCCTCAGGGGCCGGAATTTCTTTCCTACCCAGAAATGCGACTTGCAGTGGACACGCCGGCGAAGGTTAGTTAGGGATAGGGATAGGTCTTGGGTCCTCCCAAAGGTTATTCGGAAGCCCAAATAATCACTTTGAACCAACCACGGAACGATCTTCTGAGACCGTCCGGCGCCCTAAGACCACCCAGCACCGTCCGGAGGCGGGGTCCCCTGAGTCACTTCCTCGGTTGCTCTTGTCCTTTCCGAGGAGCGAGCGTGCGCCGGTCTCCACCTCAGTCCCTTTTGCCGCTCGCTCCGCATCTCTCCTCTCGGCCAGAAGTAGAACCCGGAGATTCTCGCGCGCTGGCCACAAGTGACTGTCCCTTAAATGAATGGCTGCCCCCAAAGCTGCAAAACCTTTGCGGGGGGGAGGGGGGGTAGGAGGGTTTGGGTTATTTGAAAATCACGCAGGCAGGCCTCGTTTTCTTTATTTTTAGTGAGAGGAGACCCCGCTCCAAGGCATTTGAAGGGTGCGCTAAGCGTAGAAGACCCTGAACGAACCTGGAGGGAGTGCAGAGTGTAGTTGTCAACGAAACAGGGTAACTGCCCCCCTGACTTCTTAGGAAGTTTCGCCGGAAACCTGTTTATTTGAAGAAAAGTTAGTTGATCCCGTTGATGATGCTTTTCTAAAATCCTCGGATGTTCTCCCGCCACCCCCACTCCCATTTCCTCTCTGATCTTTCTGGATACAGCCTCCGCAGGGAGCAAAAATGCTGTTCCTAGGGTCGGTTGCCAAAGTTTCCCAGGCGTTTACCGCAACGCCTGTCCAAGTTTGGTCAGACCACCGAGCTCAGGATCAACACTGGGGGAAAAACACGGAGCTCTAGCAGTGGCATTTACGCTGCAGTGTCCAGGTGAATGGAGGAGGGGCCGGTTTTGAAGAGCTTGTGGATACTGCGGGCGCTCCCAGTGATCAAGCCTCCCAATCACCCGCACACGCTCGCGGGTGTACTCGGTGTGTGTGTGTGTGTCTGTCTGTCTCTGTCTGTCTCTGTCTCTGTCTCTGTCTCTCTCTTTCCCCTGGATGGCCGCTAGAGGGAGAGACTCCTGGTGGTTGTACCATATGGAACAATATGGAGCTCGCTCTCTGGGGGTGTTTGTGATTTTTGCTTCTAAAGGCTTCCAAAGATTATGATCAAAAGGAATCTTTTTTGGTTAGGTTCAAACTGTACGACGGTGGGAAAATGTATTGTTACTTGATCGTCATAACTACAGGCTCCTTTGGACTTGGGATTCTCCATTCTATTACCCCTTCAACTACTTTGGACAATGCAAGTCTTGAAGTACCCTGAACAGAGCCAGGACTCACTTAAAAGTGAGCTCCAATAGGAAAAAAAAAAATTTTTTTTCCTGTAGGGGAATTTCGGAAAGAGACGCGGAAATGTGAATCTTGATTTCTGGATTATTTTCCACATCTGTTTAATCGTTGTTTTGGGGAAGGAAAAAAAAAAAAAAAAAAAAAAAAGCCCTGGCTGGTGGCACAGTGGATAAGGCCCCAGCCTACAAACACAAAGGTCGCTGGTTTGATTCCCCAGCCAGGGCACATAACCAGGTTGTTAGCCAGGTCTCCAGCCAGTCCTGTCTGTAGCTAGAGGCAGGTGAAAGGCAACCACACATTGGAAAAAAAAAAAAAAAAAAAAAAAAAAAAACTGGTAACAATCGGTCATTTTACACAGGATAAAGGAGCAAAATTCCCATTTTATGTTTCTGTTTGAATCTGATTCTTGCTGCCAACCTGGAACTAGTTACCAAAATCTTAGGAAATATCGCGTATTAATGTATTACTTTAAGAAACACTACTTTCTTGTGTAAAGGCTTTTAAGTTCTCGATTAGTATTAAGCATGGGAAATCACCTGAGAGAAAGAGTAAGCGCCATTTGAACAACTCAAATAATTTCATCTGGTGTGGCCCAATTTTGGAGGCAGGTGTGTGGGGTTAAGGGAAGATTTAAGTATTATCTTGATTGAAATCTCAAGATAGAAAAACCTAATGCCGTTCACCCAAAAGGCGTGAGGTGGATTCCAACTAACTTTGCGAAATGAACCAGAATGGTGCCAAACTGGAGCGAAAGCGGAAAGTGTTCTCAATAATATCCCTGAAAGCCAAGTGTTGCGCTCCTGGATGACCAAAGAACGCGGTGCCTGCGCAGACTCGCCCCACCTCTCTCCACGCACCTCTGGCTCCGTTCAATTCGTAAAGACACCCACGGCATAAATGCCACCCGTATATCATGTGCTACGTTGTGCTTCGGGGGTTGACACTCCGCAGCGCCACCAGCGCTGTCTTCTTTCTGAAGTCAGCCCCTCACACCGGCGGAAGCAGCAGACAGCCTTCTGCACACTACAGCCCTCAGGGCGGGTAGCCCTGGCGCTCACCCCGCAGGCTCAGCTGGTGCTGACGTCTGGTCAGGCCTTTAAATGTGTCTGTCCCTGCGCAGGAGGGACCAGACTTTGAAGCAGTCACTTTGCCCGAAGGTAGTCGCGTCTCTGCTCTTGCAGGCAGCAGTTCCGGCTCCCCTGTTCCCCTTGCTTTCCCTGGATCAGCGTTCGTCTGCGCCCTCTTTCCACTGAGTCCCGCAAGCCACTCCAGCGAGAGGTTCCTTTGGTGTTTGCACACAGGCGTGAACCAACGGGGCTCACCATGCTCAGTGCTTTTCCTGTGGACTCGAAGATTAGAGGATACGAGGTGCGCTCGAGGATCGCTCAAGGAGCGGGGAGCGTCCTGTCCAGTTTTGGCAGGAGGGGTGATTTTTCTCAGAGCTGGTGAAATCGACCCCCTCCCTCCGCACACTCAACTTGTTTTGGTTTCTTCTCAGTCTTGAGTGTACGGTTCCAACATGAAAGTTTTTCCCCCTTACCCGAAAAACCTATCCTTTTAATCCGTCCTCCTGCCCCCCACCCCCACCCACGCTCTCCGCCAGGCATTCTCGCTGTGCGGTGAGTGGATAGCAGGGCGCGCAGCGTGGCTGTGGCAGCGGTGGTGGAGATTGAAGTGATCAGGCGGAGCAGACTGGAAGGAGCGGCTGCAGGGGGCTCCCTTAGTAACCCTTTGCCGAGCGAAAGAGCTGGGCGAGGGCACAGAAGAGAAGCGGGAACCTTCCTGGACGCTGGTGCGGGAAAACTGGATTTTAATCAGCATCCTGGCTGTGCGTCTCTGTCCCTTTTCCCCATTTGGTAACTAGTCGAGAGAAGCGCTTTACAAGAGCGCCCTGCAGGACCCACGCTCTGGACTGCTCAGGATCTGTGTGCCCGGCGCTGCGGGAGGAGCTGAGCGAGGACGCCCGCCGCTGCTGGCTGGAGACTGGAGGTAGGCAAGAAGGTGGGATCCCTATTCTAATGCTCAGCCCAGATTCCAAAAGGGCGCCTCGTTTCATGGTTGGGAGGTGTTCTTCTTTCCTTCCATCGCATCCTCCCCTTGAATTCAGGCTCGGGAATAACCAGAATCACAACCCTCTCAAGGTGGAATTAGTCGACGTCTCATCGCCTTATAACGCCTAGTCCTTACCTTTGATTGTGTTGGGGATAGATGCGCTTCTCTTGGAAGTTGATACCTTGCGGATTTTGAGAAGGTCCAACTTGATTGTATTCAGTTTCTTAACGGATGTGTTTCCTGTGGGCAAGAATCATGGGAAATAAATGTCAGTGTCATAGACAACTGCTATAGCAGATCAGCAATCACCTTCATTTCCCCCCAAAAGTTTTCCCCATGCAAGTTTTCATAAGGTCCGGTTGTATGACATGGGCATTTGGTTTGTTTCATTATCTATATACAGACCGGGAAGGGTGCCTCTCCTATTTTTAAAGTGCTAGATATCAAGGACGTTGTAGTTTTCTTTCTTTCTCCACCCCCCCCCCCCCCCCCCCCCCCCCCCCCCCC